>JAVTVY010056578.1:0-30073 GCA_036873755.1 Hanleya hanleyi
GCTATAGTTGCAAACAAGGTAGCTCACTGGGTATGGAAGCAAGCAAACTCTCCTCGAGACCCATCTCACCCCGCCGCAGCTCAGCGTCGCCTCGCTAAGCTCAGCCTACGCAGTGCTCAACGAAAGGCAGCTGCTATGAAGAGAGAGAGCGTCCTGCAGGAACTCATGTGCGCCAACACCTCCGACAGGACTCTATTTTATCGTCTTGTTCGAAATCAAAGACAGACCAGAAGCTCACAGACTGACTCGCTGCTCGTCGATGGTAAAGTATACCCTGACGAATGTATCCTGGAGGGTTGGCAGCTCCACTTCAGCAAACTTAGCACCCCAGAGCACAACTCGACCTACAACCTGAAGCAGAAAGCCGACATCGAATTTGATGAGCTAGTTATCTCTGAACTCTGTGACTTGTTTCCTGCTGAAACCCCTCCGATCAGTGAACTTGAAATTTCTAAAGCTATATCCACCCTTAATACCGGGAAGTCCCCAGATGGTATGGGAGTTACTGCTGAGCACATCAAGTTTGCTGGGCATCTTGTAGTTACCATCCTTGCTGTTCTACTAAATGCGACTCTTCACCATGGGTCTCTCCCCGATTGCATGAAAACTGGTACCTTGACTCCAATTTACAAGAAAAAGGGAGACCAGACTCTGCCTAATAACTACAGAGGAATCACGGTCACTCCAATGATAACGAAAATCCTTGAAAAAATTCTCAGAGACCGAATCCAGCCGGTTATTAAGCAACATCAACATCCACTACAGTTCGGCTTTACAGCAAACATATCACCCATGTGTAGTGCCCTAGTCTTGCAAGAGTCCGTCCTAGAGCTGAAGGCTAGAGGCTCTCCATCTTTTGTGGCTCTCCTAGATGCCAAAGCTGCCTCTGATACTGTACATCATGAGTCCCTTTTCCGTAAGATCTACCTCGCCGGAGTTGAGGGACTGTTATGGACACTAACTACGGATATTCAGCGCAGATCCTCTGCTGAAGTTAAGTGGAATGGCAGACTCTCCAGCCCAGTCTTGCTTAATCAAGGAGTACGACAGGGAGGTGTACTCTCCACCGACTTCTATAAAGTCTACATTAATGACCTACTGTATCGTTCCTGTTCATCCGGGTTAGGAGCGCGCATTGGAGATACACCCTGTGCCTCACCCACCTGTGCAGATGATGTTGCCCTCATTGCAAAATCCGATCACCAGCTGCAAGGTCTTCTGGACATCGCCGTTGACTACAGTACCTGCCACTTCTATGACCTTCAACCGGTAAAAAGTGCCATCTTGTCAAACCAAAACGTCAATGACCATGTCTTCCAACTAGGCAGTAATCCAATACCGATCACCTCTGCTGCTGTTCATCTTGGAATCCATAGAGATCATTCCCTGGTGAAAGCATCTACGACTGTTTCGGCGAATGTAACTAAAGCTAGGAGAGCCTTGTACGCCCTAATGGGAGCTGGGTTGCATGGTGTCAATGGGCTAAACCCAATGTCATCGTCACATCTGTTGGACACTTACGTACTCCCCGTCTTGTTACACGGAATGGATACCCTCATCCTTACCCAGGCTGACATTACAAGCGTCTAGTCCGTCATTCATAATCCAGCCGTCGTCCATTAGAGAATATCAGCTTGAAAACTTTTACCGTAAAGCGCTCAAACAGATATTGGGCGTACCAGACCGTGTTCCATTCCCTGCCCCCTACATACTGCTCGGCGTTCTACCAGTGGAACCCAGGATACACATCCGAATGCTGTCACTAATCCGTAACATTTGTGCTGACGAGGAAACTGCTCTCTTCGACATCTGTGTGCGCCAGGTTGTTATGATGGGGCATGAGAAAAAGAGCTGGTTCAGTGAAATCAGGAAAATCCTCGCCATGTATGACCTTCCATCTATCCATTCTCTCCTTGACTCGGCTCCCTCAAAATTCTGCTGGAAAAGACTCGTGAAGAAGGCTGTTAAATCCTACTGGCAAGAAAAACTTGTATCCCTGGCTAAGCTGTACACTTCGCTCAGATACATGTCACTCGGAGCTTTCACTGCCGGGAAACCACATATTGCAGTCTTCTCAGTTTCACCCAGCCTTACGGATGTTCGAGCTCTTCCCATCCAACTCAGAATCTTGACAGGGACATATGTGCTGCAATCAAATAAGGCAGTGTTCAATCAATATGCTGTCGACCCGTCCTGCCGTTTGTGTACTAAAGAAGCTGAGACTCGCACTCACTTCCTAGCTGTATGTGAAATGTTCAAATCCACTAGATTCAAGTTCCTGTCACTTCTACAGGTCTCTGTCTGCTCAGACTGCCTGAATCAACTTCGTATCTTCTTTCCAATCTCTGAAATGACTGCAGCTTTCATCATTGACCCCTCAACGTTTCTGCGAGACTGCTCGTGTTTGACAACTGTAACGAGGGTTTTCAGACAATATGTCTACACCCTGCATCATCGAAGAACTGAACTTCTGAACTCAATGTGAGGTTACTACTCTGGAGCGTGCTACTTGGAACAATTAAATGTCATCACTCCCTTTAACTGCAACTTACCTTTGCTTGACTGTGAATTATTATGTACTCCTAACCAGGAGGTGCTCCTACACACAGGAGGGATTTATGAACTATGAACTATGAACTATGGCTGCAAACCAATCACCAGATCGAGTTGTTGGGAAAGTGCCGTACGGGCAATATTTGCCGAACCAATTGACCATAACCAATAAAATAATTCGATTCTATGTCCACGTACCTTTCATAAAACACCTTGTTTATCAGCGACTGTCCATTTTTAGTTTTGCAAGACGTCTAAACTCGGACGAGGTGGGGTGGGGGGTAAAACTGTCCACATCGCCGTTGTGCGTGTAGTGTTTATCGCGAGTTGTTGTGGCGCGTAATCAGCGTTCAACCTCCCCACAGCGCATGCTCCATTTCGCAGGCTCCATTACCATCCCTGCCACCAATAGCGGAAGTTGACCTTTACTACGTTGCTATGACGTATAGGGGAAACCAACCAACGCACAGTTCAGTTTGAATCCGGCTGAACAACTCCTTTAGTGTTGCACATGAGCGAACTACTTTTCATATGCTCTGTCTAGATAAACAGGGAAAATCATCTCCAGATAATTCTTTTTAATGCTAGGTCAACAGAGGTATTATGCAGACTTGAAAAGTAATCGAAATGTTCGGTAAACATCTATTTTACTATATATGATATCACTTCCGGCGATGTGCGCGAAGGCCCCGAATCCGGTCCAAAAATCTGACTGGTGGCTGGGGTGTTATTAGACCCCCAGCGAGGTGGTTGATCAGCGTTCTGATCGATGTAAAGATGGCAGCGATGTGGACAGTTTTACCCCCCTCGTCCGAGTTTAGATCTCTTGCCAAGCTAAAAACGGACATTCACTCATAAACAAGGTGTTTTATGAAAGGTAAGTGGACATAGAATCGAATTATTTTATTGGTTATGGTCAATTGTTTCGGCAAATATTGCCCGTACAGCACTTTCCCAACAACTCGATCTGGTGATTGGTTTGCAGCCATAGCGTTGTTCTCACGTAGTATAGAACAAGGCTATACCAGAGCTAAAGTGAAATGAGCAAAGTTAGCCTGAAAGTGAATGTCCGGAGTATCCTTCGTCTTCGTTTTGTAGTACTTTTTTTTTTTTTTTTTTGCACGTGTCATTATTGGGTACTGGAAGCGAAGACAAATCTCTTTGATACTTTGGCATGAGCTATGAAACATACCCAAGATTTTATAATTAGGAACGAATCAATGCTAATTCTGTTCTGTTTACTGGGCTAGTTTGAGATATCTCTTTCAAGATACCATGCTCGAAAATAGTAAAATGGTACACAACTTAATACTGAAGGGATACGGTCCGTGCAGTGTCTGAAAGTGTCTGATTCCTGATTATCTCCCTTGGATCGAACCTGCAGTAGTCTACAGTTGTCGAGTTGTGGCGTCACAAGAGTGACATCCTTTCGTGTTGCCGACCCGTCGGCAGACGAAACGGTGGGGCAGTTCACTTGCAATGGCACGGACTAAGTAAACTGATTCAAAATTTGAAGAAAAACATGTTAATTCGGAATCATTTGAACTCCTTGATACAGAAGGTGAAAGTATGGATATTCTCCATACTCAATATATGGAATATGCCCCACCATTTGATCCGCCGACTCTTGTGATGCAATGTCACAACTCGAAAATACCGTATTAATTTGAAGCAAAACTTGGATTTTCGAATCGGACCCCAAAAAGTTATCTTGCACAACTAGGCCCCATGTGGGACATGTGTACCAAATTTCAGAAAGATCCGTGAAGTAGTTCCTGGGAATTTACGATAACAATGTTTCAAGAGGGAATTCAAGATGGCCGCCTGGCCATATTGGATTTTGGAATCGGACCAAAAAAGGCATCTTGCACAACTAGACCACAAGAGGAACCTGTGTACTAAATTTGGCAAAGATCCATGCAGTAGTTCCTGAGAATTCACGATAACAAAATTTCACGGGGAAATTCAAAATGGCCAACTGGCGGCCATATTGGATTTTCGAATGGGGCCGAAAACGATATCTTGCACAACTAGACCCATGGGGAACCTGCGTACCAAATTTGAGAAAGATCCATGCAGAACTTCCCGAGAAATCACGATAACAAGGTTTCATGGGGGAATCCAAGATGGCCACCTGGTGGCCATATTGGATTTTTCGAATCGGACCAAAAAGGTATCTTGCACAACTAGACCCCAAGGGGAACCTGTGTACCAAATTGAGAAAGATCCATGCAGCACTTCCTGAGAAATCACTATAAAGATTAGCTTTGAAAAAGTTGGAAGTATCTCCAACGAAACGTCAGCTCCACAGCAATAAAGAAATTGTTATCCATAGAATAGCATTGTGTTATATACGCCGACTTCTAAATGCCTATCAAAGAAATTACACTATAAAGTTTCATGGGGAAATCCAAAATGGTCGCCTGGTGGCCATATTGGATTTTCGAATCGGACCAAAAGAGGTACGTTGCACAACTAGACCCCAAGGGGGACCTGTGTATCAAATTTGAGAAAGATCCATGCAGTAGTTCCTGAGAAATCGCGATAACAAAGTTTCATGGGGAAATCCAAAATGGCCTCCTGGTGGCCATATTGGATTTTCGAATCGGACCAAAAAGGTATCTTGCACAACTGGACCACAAGGGGAACCTGTGTACCAAATTTGAGAAAGATCCATGCAGTAATTTCCTGAGAATTCATAACAAAATTTCATGGGAAAATTCAAGATGGCCGCCTGGTGGCCATATTGGATTTTCGAATCGGACCGAGAAGGTATCTTGCACAACCAAACCCCAAGGGGAACCTGTGTACCAAATTTGAGAAAGATCCATGCAGTACTTCTTGAGAAATCACGATAACAAAGTTTCATGGGGAAATCCAAGATGGCCGTCTGGTGGCATATTGGATTTTCGAATCGGACCAAAAAAGGTATCTTGCACAACTAGACACCAAGGGGAACCTGTGTACAAAATTTGAGAAAGATCCATCCAGTAGCTCTCGAGAAATCGCGATAGGGTGCATTCCACACATGGGCTCGGGTCTTCGGCCTTAAATATATGTAAAAATTTCAACAAAACCCCTGTAAAAGTATATATTTTCCGAATGGGCACACCCATGCCATTATTCCAGGAGACAAGTGAGCTATTCAAATTGAAAAGGAAAGACGTGCACTCCTCCTTAAACCTTCTTCAACTTTTATGAAAAACTCCATAAAATGTACGAAAATGTGTCAAATTCGCCCCACCATCCAGAGAAAACAAACGAAATGATTTTCTTGTTAGACTTGTGAAAGTTTCTCCGTCCAACGGACATTTTAAAAAGGGGGGAAAAACAGGGGATCGACCTACTCGTTTTTTGTAAAATTTTATCGCCATAAAGGAATCATCATTTTCGTTCCCCGAAAAAGTGAGGATTTTGGCCTGCCAGATATTCAATTCCGGAAACGATTAGGCATCAGACTCCTAAATAATTTACACGTTCGCCAGTATTAACAAAATTGTACCTCGCTGATTCCCTAATTGAGTTTAGACTTTCATCTTTCGACTGAAAGTAGTTTATTTCAAGCTCCACAAGGTGACAAACTTCTTCTCAAACATTATCCGTCAAAATTTCAAGCTGTGCGCGCCTCTACACACGAGGTCCTTATTTCGCTGTTTTCTCTGCCTGCTGAAAGCAGTGCTCAGGCCCCGCAAATAACCCCCCGGTAAGGCATGTTATCGCGCAATCTCAGTAAACTCAGATATAATATTACGGAATATTATATCTGAATTCAGCCCTATATAAATCCCCAACCACCTCGCTGGGGGTCTAATAACACCCCAGCCACCAGTCAGATTTTTGGACCGGATTCGGGGCCTTCGCGCACATCGCCGGAAGTGACATCATATATAGTAAAATAGATGTTTGCCGAACATTTCGATTACTTTTCAAGTCTGCATAATACCTCTGTTGACCTAGCGTTGAAAAGAATTATCTGGAGATAATTTTCCCTGTTTATCTGGACAGAGCATATGAGAAGTAGTTCGCTCATGTGCAACACAGAGGGAGTTGTTCAGCCGGATTCAAACTGAACCGTACGTTGGTTGGTTTCCCCTATACGTCATAGCAACGTAGTAAAGGTCAACTTCCGCTATTGGTGGCAGGGATGGTAATGGAGCCTGCGAAATGGAGCATGCGCTGAGGGGAGGTTGTATAAATCCCATGCGAATCTGAAACTACATGTGTTAGCCAATCAGGTGGCTAGCTTGTTGAAATCACGCCCACAGTAATTACACGGTAGCACGTGGACTAATATATAAATATTATCGAGAAACAGTATCCAAATATCCGCCCCCCTCGGCTACACCGTAAATAACCTATTCCAAGAGCACGAAATACCCATCGCACACATCTGCGACACAGACAAAATCACTAGACCACCCTGGGAATTAGAGTCGCCCCACGTGGACACAAGTATTCACGACTACCTCACAAAGGACAACCCAGACTTTATAAGAGCCACCACCCTTGAATATATCGACCAAAACTGGAAAAATTACTTAAAAATCTATACAGACGGATCGAAAAACACAAGTAATAACACAGGATCAGCTTTTGTTATACCTGAGCTCAACATACAAAATGGTTTCAAACTTCCAGACAATATGTCTGTATACACTAGTGAACTGATTGCTATAATCTGGGACGAATATACTCGTCCCAGCTATAATTAAGGCTCTCGAATGGATCATGGAGCACAAACCAATCCGTGCAGTGATACTCAGTGACTCCCTTAGTGGACTCACATCCATCAAAAATTCTATATCTGACAGTAGACCTGATCTCATACACAAAATAGAATGTATATGTACACAAATACACAACGAGACGCCATTTTAGCATGGGTCCCCGCGCATGTCAACATCAGAGGTAACGAAGCAGCCGACAAAACTGCCAAAGACAGTCTTGCTAAAACTACACACGATGTGCCAATAGGTTTAGGATATAAAGAACTCAACACTATCATTAGACGCAAAATAGATAGCAAGTGGCAAAAGGAATGGAACGAAGAAGAACGTGGACGGTGGTTACATAAGATCCTTGATGGAGAGAAAAGACAAGCCCAGGGATTCCAGTTAGACAATAAACGTGATGATCGCATAATCACCAGATTAAGACTAGGCAAAACCGGACTTAAATCACATCTGTCCATGCTTCTGAACAACACCTCACCACTCTGTACCGCATGCAACAATGTAGAAGAAACAATAGAACACGTGCTACTTGAATGCCCAATCCACAACCAACAACGTGTGGCACTTAGAAACGAATTTAAAAAATTCAACACTCCCTTAACATTACCAGCGTTATTAAACCCTAAGCCCCCCATTAGAAATCAGGTATTCAAGTCCTTGATAAATTTTATCAAAACTGCTGGTTATTACTCCAGTATATAATACTACCGCCGTACATGCGCAGTGTTAATTTTGTTTGTTTTTTAAAAAAAATTTAATTTTTGTTTTTGTTTTTTTTCCCCACATAATCAACTACTAGTACACCAAGTACTATGACACGATTTGATAGAGGCCAAATCATTCTTCTGACTTCAACAAATGGTATGGTTGCAGCGGAGTTACCTTGATACTTGAGGGCCGTGTGCACCATAGCCATACAAAACATTATGGCCATAATAAACTATCCATACATAACATCCGGCCAAAATGTCACAGACACATTTAGGAATAAAATAGGCATGGCAACAACGGAGTTACCTTGATACTTGAGGGCCGTCTGTTCCACTGTCCTACAAAACAAACGATGGCCAAATCTAATTGAATTCATGACAAAATTAGCACGGCCAAATCGCATATAGCGAGCAGTATTCGGCATAAAATATAGGAAATGGTGATGGCGGAGTTACCTTGATATTGAGGGTCGTCTATCTCATTGTCCTACAAATTCTTTATGGCCATCAAACGATAATGCATACAGAAATAATACAGTGCCGTTTATTTGTGTATTCACCTAGTACTGAATCTATCGAAATGTTTAGTTATTTATTCATTTGTTTATCTATTTACTCACCTAATTATATATTGCTATTCATATTATGTGACTGACATTCGGGGCGTGCCTGTTGTTGGGAGGGAGGAAGATATATCAAATTATTGCATCGAAAAACAATAGAAAACAAGAATGACTACAAGCCTTCTATTTCATATGATACAGGCACACCGACGACCACAGACGAGTTGGACAAGACCTGAAACAGAAGACGGATGACGATTACAAGAATACCAACAGCGCCTTGAGTGACAACGCCGCATAGCAAGAACACCCAGAATCAGAATACTCGACCCTAGACCATACCAGACACGCTACCCCTTAGATGTTACCGAACTGACGCCCCAACACAGAATATGATCCTTTGACTTTCACGTAATATAGGACGTAGACCTGCCGTTCTGTACCCCACTACACACTCCAAGCAATTGTTACAGGCACAGATTTCTGGAAGGACCCACCCTGTTCCCAAGGGCGTCGTTAGGGAAGCCGTCTCGAAGAATCCTGAAAACGAAGAATTCTGGACGGCTTTGTGCGTACTATGGGGTACCGAGACAAGGGAATCATCCACGCGATTATAACAAATATTTTTCCATAAATAACAAACCAATAACAGACTTAACGACTTGTACATAGCGACTCTTCTCTACTAGTATTTATATTTCCTCATTGTTATTGTTATTCATTATTTAATTATTTATTTTAATATCTAGCGTTGCAAAAGATCTCAAATTAACAAAGAAATGTACCGTGAAATTTAAATAAAGCATTGAGTTGATGGGCCGCGAAATCCGTATGGGAAGCGGCCCTTCAACTACAATTTCAATCAAAAAAAAGTATCCAAATATGGCATCATTTCCAGACAGTGTGCGCGTGAATATCAAAGAATTTACTCCGGCCGAAGTCTGGCTTTGTTAGGGAGTAGAAAATATCAAAAGGTTGTGCCGCGCGAAGATGTTAATCTCCGTGAAGTAAACGTCAATCAGTGTCAGAGAGAAAAGTCAGAAATGGTCGCGATTGGCTTATTATGGGATCTCGCAGAATATCGGCGAACATTTCGCCCGAAATGTTCATAGCGTTACGTTTAGATGGTATTCCACTGATTTACCATCTTGGTTTACCTAGATTGGTTATCGAGCAGTGAATCGAAATAAAATTTGCAGCTGGATAGAACAAATACAATACTTGCCAGTGGTACCAACGGCTTTCTATTAATCGTTGCAACCAAGGGACCATTCAAAATTTATCCTGAGGGGGGGGGGGGGCGGTGGAATTTGAGGGGGGGTCACCAATAACTTCGAGCCCTACGAAGGGGGGGTCATGTGTAACTAGACTGTGTGTAGAGGGGGGTCATCAGTAACTTGATAAATGATGATGATAAATGGACAGCTATTCAGCTAGGATTTCTTGAGCTTCTGTATGAATTTCATGTTTTTAGGTCGAAGAACCAGGTTGGACTTTAGATCAGGAAACACATGTATCAGAACACGGCTTTGTTTATCCATGGAGCCTACTAAAACAGTAGGCCCTATGGTTTATCATAAGCCTAAACAACATACAGTACCATAGATAGACGTATGTTCTGTTAGCATTAATCTCTGTACAAACCTCCTGTAGTGTAGTAGGACATGAGACTGGTAAATGGCTTTATAATCATATTTACCCTTCTCAAGATGTATTAAAAGCTAGGCCCCTATTCATACCAGCTAGATTTGAGTTAGTACACAGTGCATCTAGCAAATCCTTTATCTAAACACATCCAGGTGCAGTGCAGCCTGGACATTGTGGACGTTGACTAGCTAAATGAATATAGCCTGCATTTTGAGACTGAAACAAATAATTTCAATAATTTATGCTGCCCCAAAGTCGAAGAAATAAATTGTGGCGTACTACAAGACAAGTTGCACTGACGGTAGTTAATGTCATGATGAGGATAATATTATAAAATATAATAATTTTAATAGTTTTATAATAATAAAACGCCGTCTATTTTTTGCGGGGTTTTTGTAGCGAAGCCGACATGATGAATGCATGAAATTAATCATGTCGGATTCGTCCGTATTTTTATAAAGTTTATCTCTGTGTCAGTATAACAAACATAACCTCATTGTTTCCCTGAGCGGTTGTATGTAGTATTATCTATCATCATGATGCAGTATGACATAATTTTACCTCAAACCGGTGAATGCGAATAAATATGTCATACAGAATGTAATCTCCGAGCTTCTCGCAGTTACGTCGTAGTGCAGAACTGTATCACGTTCCCTGTCACTTTTTCATATGTATAATACATGTACCATACCGCGAATCACTTTATCAACGAATAGCTCTTCATATTATTAACGTGTTTTCAATCGGTCTTAATATAATTTCACACTGCATCATTTAGTGCCCATGGCTATGTTGGAATGATGTACGGACATTTCCCCCATGGACATTTCCCCCAGTGGGCATTTGCCCCAGTGGACATTTCCTCCGCCCTATATTTTTAGGTTATTTTGAACATGGTTTTTAAATAATTTTGTAATAACGCAAAAAAAATTCTATATATAAAGATATAAGGATTTCCACTTATGTTTCACGATAATTGAGTCACAAAGTGATAAGATATTATACATATACACAGTATATATCAGTATTATACAGTCAGCACATTTTAAAACAATATAAAAGATGTATACATGGTATATAGCGTAACATTAACTGTTCGTAGGTCAGTAGTAGGGAACATGCAAAACAGGTCACATTGACCTCTTTGCACTTAAACTTGAGGGGTAACTCTTGATTTCCCTAAATCATCCGACAGGGCGCGCCACCAGCTCAAGGTTATAGATTGCATCAGCATTGGCTGTGTGCCAAGTTTTGACCACTATAGGTCCGGCAACCTTTGACCTTGTATTCTTCCGCGGTGATGCGGTCATGTCTGGCGGTGATGCGGTCACGGGAGAAAGCCTCCGCGGAGAAAAAGTAGTCCCCAGAATTCAAATACGCTGCATGGTCCGATTGGGTCGAGTGAGGTATCAATGTGAAGCATTCGTAAAGGGGCATCTGATGGGCTGGGTGTGGGGTTCAAATGGCGTCATTCTGCGCATGCGCGGTAGACCAAGGGTATGGAAATAGACGTTTTGGGTTCTAGGGGAGCCACTAATGGTCAGATGGAGTTGAGTGAGGTATCAATATGAAGCCTATGTGAGGGGGCATCCGACGGGTGGGTGTGGGGTTGGAATAGCGGCATTCTGCGCATGCGCAGTAGACCAAGGGTATGGAAATAGACGTTTTGGGATCTAGGGGAGCCACTATTGGTCCGATTGGGTCGATTGAGGTATCAATGTGAAACCTATGTGAGGGGGCATCCGATGGGCTGGGTGTGGGGTTGAAATATGGCCATTCTGCGCATGCGCAGTAGACCAAGGGTATGGAAATAGACGTTTTCGGGTGTTTGTGGGCCACTAGTGGTCCTATGGAGTCGAGTGAGGTATCAATGTGAAGCACACATGAGGGGGCATCCGCCTGGACTAGTGCCTCGGCCGTTGGCACCATTCTGCGCATGCGCAGACAGGGAATTGTGGGAAAAGGGTATGGAAATAGACGTTTTGGGATCTAGGGGAGCCCCTAATGGGCCGATGGAGTCGTATGAGGTATCAATGTGAAGCCTATGGGAGAGGGCATCTGACTGGACTAGTGGCTCGGGCGTTGTCACCATTCTGCGCATGCGCAGACAGGGAATTGTGGGAAAAGGGTATGGAAATAGACGTTTTGGGGTCGACATGGGCCACTATGGGTCCTATGGAGTCGTATGAGGTATCCATGTGAAGCCTATGTGAGGGGGCATCTGATTGGACTAGTGGCTCGGGCGTTGTCACCATTCTGCGCATGCGCAGACAGGGAATTGTGGGAAAAGGGTATGGAAATAGACGTGTTGGGATCTAGGTAAGCCCCTATTGGTCCGATGGGGTCAAGTGAGGTATCGATATGAAGGATACGTGAGGGGGCATTCGCCTGGACTAGTGTCTCGGTCGTTGTCAACATTCTGCGCATGCGCAAACAGGGAATTATGAGAAAAGGGTATGGAAATAGACGTTTTGGGTTCTAGGGGAGCCACTAATGGTCCGATGGAGTTAGGTATCAATATGAAGCCTATGTGAGGGCGCATCCCCCTGGGTGGATGGGTGTTAGGAATATCGTCATTCTGCGCATGCGCAGGCAGGCCGTAGTATGGAAATAGACATTTTGAGGCCGATATGGACCACTATTGGTCCGAATGAGTCTAGGGAAGTGTTATTTTGTAGCTCTCGGGGTGTAGACCACGACTTGAAGGGGTGTCCACGTCATCTGTGACGTCACTGGTGACGTCATCAGTGAGAGTAGTAGCGAAAGCGGGAGTTTCGGAGGTGCGATGGAGTGCATTTGGAGTAGATAACGGCCTAATGAGTGAGTGAGTGAGTGAGTGAGGCGTGCACAACGCCCGTGAGGCGTCCCCAACGCCCGTCTTAACGCATGGACGCATTAACGACGGTGAGTGAGTGAGTGAGTGGGATCCGACTGGACTAATGGTTCCTCCGTATAGCATAACGCCTTGACGCCATGATACAGACATATGAGAGAACAACTACAACAACAAGGATGAGAGAACAACAACAACAACAAGCTTTTTCATATAGTTTATTTTCCCCTCCATCATAACATACCCACGCTGGGGGAGCCGCGTTGGGTAGGTTTACAATTCAAGAAGTCTCTTGTCCAATCAGAGGCCACCATATGGTCCTGTCATATTCGTTCTTGCCCGTTAGATGTATTCTCGGCTGTCCAATCAGAAGTCGCTGTTTCAGAAAGTTCCATCTTTGCTCGGTGTGACCTAATATGATTCTTACTCATTCATTCATCCGTCTGTATATCTGTTACAAGTATCTCTTTCGAGATAATCGCGGCCATATTTTTCCATACAAGGAAAAAACGGCCTTTGGCGGCAAGCTCTCACTTCGCCCACTGGAAAATCTCCTCTCTCCTCGTGCAAAGATCACACCCGGCCAAGGGTACACCTTCAAGGCAGGCCAGGCATCGCTGGCGATGGTAGCGGGGATCCCCGGGCTCTCTGGTTGAACTGGTTGAACTGTAACTCAGTGGTTGAACTGTAACCCACACTGAAGAAATCATCTATCATTTCCATAGTTATGGGTGGGTATCTTTTGGTAACTCTTTTGGGGAATCGAGTGGGAACCGGCACCTGTTCGTCAATCTTCAACGATTGCTCGTCTGGCTTGGAATTGGCTGGCTTCTCCATTTGATCGGGTCTGGTACAGGTTGTGAGAATGTACATCTAACATGCGTGTTTCCGTATTTATAGTTAGAGATGGGTAGGTTTAAAATTCAAGAAGACTTGTCCAATCAGAGGCCGCCATTTGCATCTGTCATACTCGTTCTTGTCCGTTAGATGTATGCTCGGCTGTCCAATCAGAAGTCGCCGTTTCAGAAAGTTCCACCCTTTTGTTCTAGTCCTCCTCCGGCAGGCCTGGATATTCGTCGGGCAGCATGTCCTGAAACAGTTGTTTGCGCATTCTAATCGCATTTTCCAGGGCCTCGGTGGGTGGTAAACCCATATCCTCTTCCAAGTGACGCTTGGTCTTCATGATGGACCTGTGCGTGGGGTCGCCTTTCATTTCAAGCGGTAGTAAGGTATACTGTTCATAGATCGCCATGGCTGTTTTCCTGATGCGGGGCCGCATTTCGGTGTACGCCTGTTGTAAGTTATCCTGTCCCGCGTCCTCGATCGCTTCAGCGTGAGTATTGATAGCTGCTGTCACAATACGATCCCAGAAGGTAGGTTCTGCCTCACTTTCCTGGGATGTAGGCTGACTATCTGAGGTCAAGCTCTCCATATCAGTAGATAGACTGTCAGCAATCTTGGATTCGGTATCAGTCGATGCACTCTCATCAATCTCTGTATCAGCATCTGCCTCAACGGGCTCCTCGGAGTCTGGATGGAAAGTCTTCTGGTGTCGCATCATATCGTAATGTCTGGTGAACGTGCGTTCGCACTCAATGCAAGTATAAGCCATGTCGACGGTTGAACGTCGACTGAGCGTGTTTTAGCAATACACTTGCTTTTATAGACGCCCGTCAACGCTTAGCTTAACGCTTCAACGCCCTGGTGAATTAGTTCAGAAGCTGTAATTTTACTAGACACCAATACATCGAAATGCAGTGACGCCCATCAACGCCCGTTGTTACGCTTTAACGCCCATCTCAACGCCATAACATCCGTCTCAACGCCCGTCTCCATACCTGTCTCAACGCGTTATGCCATGTCCATCATCACTGGACGTTGATGTTGGAGGTTGAAGAAGATAATTTCCCGTCTCCAGCTGGGTCTCCATAAAGGTTTGAAATGCCTCATGCAGGGTCAGCAGATTCTGGGCACGGGTAGTTGTGTTGGTATCCTCATTGGATATTATCTGTTTCTTATGCAGCAGAAGACATACGCGTGTCACCCATTGGATGTCATCTATGAGCGTGGTAAGATGTGAAGGCATGCGTTGGTGCTGAACGGTGACTCCACCTTGCGCTGTATCAATAATAGTATCGACATTGGCTTGACGTAAGGCTTCGGCTAGAATATCCTCGTTGTCGGGTTCAAACAAGTTGGACTCTGCAGTGCTCATGGTGAAATGAGGGGACTGGTGCCGTGTGGTCTATTTATAGTGAGACGCTTTTGGTCTTAATGATGCGTTCGAACAAATGTTTTTTTTGTGCTATTGCGGTGACATACGCCGCTTTCCAATTCATGCCCGAGGTTTTCAACATCGACGCTGTTCTTTCGATTTCCATATGGACTGGGTCCTTGTCCAACAATTTCATATGGGTCAAGAGGTCGCCATACTGCTGACGTAAAGCCCGTCGTAGTCTGGGTGCCAAAGTATTATGGGCTAACATTGCGGCTTCCTCTTTCGAATACCCTTTGCGGTGAAACTTGTTTCCTGTGGCCTCCAACATCTCCCCCAGCTCGGCGTCCATTCTTTCTGTGAACAAATCCTTCCATAGCCTCGAGTTCACATTATGTTCATTCCCTTGTACGGGTACGGGTTGGTCTTTCACGGTTGGGTGGTATTCGGGGACTATTGGTATGAAGGGGACCTGTTGTACGGGAGCGGGTTGCTGTTCTTCCAGGAGTGGACTCGGTGGATGGTGTAGAGGCTGCGGTGATGCCTCGCCGGGTAACAGGTGGGTCGTCAGCCGACGATCTTCGGGGGTATGGGCTTTTAAATCTACGAACAGGTAGCCGTACGGACGACTTTTCGCTCCTTCAAACGCCCGCATGAAATGGTCAATGTTCTGAGGATAAATTCGACTACCAAACACACGTGTACGGATTTGAGCTCTGTCGATGGGGTTGGAGAACAACACAAAGTATTGGCAGTTCAAGGCAATATCTCTGGACGCCTACCCTTGAGGAAAGAGATTCTGAGTCAAATAGATGACGGACAGATTGCGATGATGGGACCCTTTGGTGAATAGGTCGGCGATTTTCGAATTGTCCTTGGCCACACTCATCAGATCATCGAGCACTACCACGTTGGTCTGCTCGGAATCGAAGTAATAGGGTTCGTCTATGTCGTGAGGAATTCCTGGGATAAAGCTCACATTCTGTAATCGCGTAGTTTCGTAGGCGGGCTGCCATTGGCTATAACACCAAACAACACGTGTCGGAGCTGGAGTTGCCACACCTTCCTCTAAGAACTTCATCACCCAGGACGTCTTTCCACACCCCGTGGGGCCGCTCACCGTCATCGTATAAGGATGTTCTACGCCACTTGGTGGACCTATAGCGGGACTTGGTGGTGTCTCTTGTCTATGCGTTAGACGCATATGTCTGAGCATATTGTCGCGACGAGAGAGTGTCTTTTGACAGAACGGACATGTACTCGACATGGTACCCGGTCAAAGGATGGATACAGACTGAGGCTAATGGTGTACAAACGACCTTATATGACCACTCACTCACTCACTCACCGTCGTTAATGCGTCCATGCGTTAAGACGGGCGTTGGGGACGCCTCACGGGCGTTGTGCACGCCTCACTCACTCACTCACTCACTCACTCACTCACACTCACTCACTCACTCACTCACTCACTCACTCACACGTGCGCATACACTCACACTCACAGGTAACTCTACCAGGTAGTTGGATGGAAAAATAGGCCGTTATCTACTCCAAATGCACTCCATCGCACCTCCGAAACTCCCGCTTTCGCTACTACTCTCACTGATGACGTCACCGGTGACGTCACAGATGACGTGGACACCCCTTTAAGTCGTGGTCTACACCCCGAGAGCTACAAAATAACACTTCCCTAGACTCATTCGGACCATTAGTGGTCCATATCGGCCTCAAAATGTTTATTTCCATACTACGGCCTGCCTGCACATGCGCAGAATGACGATATTCCTAACACCCATCCACCCAGGGGGATGCGCCCTCACGTATGCATCACATTGACACCTCACTCGACTCAATCAGACCATTAGTGGCCCATGTCGACCCCAAAACGTCTATTTCCATACCCTTTTCCCATAATTTCCTGTCTGCGCATGCGCAGAATGTTGACAACGACCGAGACACTAGTCCAGGCGAATGCCCCCTCACGTATCCTTCACATCGATACCTCACTTGACCCCATCGGACCAATAGGGGCTTACCTAGATCCCAAAACGTCTATTTCCATACCCTTTTCCCACAATTCCCTGTCTGCGCATGCGCAGAATGGTGACAACGCCCGAGCCACTAGTCCAATCAGATGCCCCCTCACATAGGCTTCACATGGATACCTCATACGACTCCATAGGACCCATAGTGGCCCATGTCGACCCCAAACGTCTATTTCCATACCCTTTTCCCACAATTCCCTGTCTGCGCATGCGCAGAATGGTGCCAACGGCCGAGGCACTAGTCCAGGCGGATGCCCCCTCATGTGTGCTTCACATTGATACCTCACTCGACTCCATAGGACCACTAGTGGCCCACAAAGACCCGAAAACGTCTATTTCCATACCCTTGGTCTACTGCGCATGCGCAGAATGCCCATATTTCAACCCCACACCCAGCCCATCGGATGTCCCCTCACATAGGTTTCACATTGATACCTCAATCGACCCAATCGGACCAATAGTGGCTCCCCTAGATCCCAAAACGTCTATTTCCATACCCTTGGTCTACTGCGCATGCGCAGAATGCCGCTATAATATATAATATGTATATGATTTATATGTTATCACTATGTGATCCATTATATTGTTTAAAAATGTGCTATATAATATATGATGTGCCAAATTATTTAAAAACTATGTTCAAAATAACCTAAAAGTATAGGGTGGGGGAAATGTCCATTGGAGGAAATGTCCACCGGGGGAAATGCCCACTGGGGGAAATGTCCATGGGGGGAATGTCCGCTGGGGGAATGTCCACTGGGGGAAATGACCTGGATTCGTTGGAATTGGGTGTGTGTTTGTGGTGAGATGGGGGGGGGGGTGTCATTGATAAATATGGTATCAGGTGAGGGGGGGTCACACATAACTTAGGGTCATCAGCTGAATTTCCACCGCCCCCCCCCCCCCTCAAGATAAATTTTGAAGAAAAAAAATCGAGAAAATTCTGGTCTTTGGCAGAGATTACGTGAGGCCATTAACTCTGTAGTGGCACATAGGTGCGATAAGCAAGCAATTGTTATATCCTCGTTTGAAGAAATGGTTACGTCCAGCAGGGTGATACTATAGATATCAGTTAGTAGAAAGGTAAGAAGATTGGATTGGAAGCAGTAAAGGTCACAGAGTTAAACTCTGTCCACACTTCCGAATTAACTGGGACCCCGGCGGGTTCCGATTACTAGGCATAGTATTTAACCCAGATCTGGAAGATATGACTAATTTAAATTATCACTCAAAAAATTATCACAGCATTAGAAAACTATTAGGGAGGTGGTGGAAGCGTAACCTGGCCCCAATTGGGAAAATAATAGTGATAAAAACCTTTGCCCTACCACTATTAACTCATTTGTTTTCTGCATTACCCAATCCCTAAGAAGCTTTTCAGAAGGAATTGGAAAAGATGTTCTTTGAGTTCATTTGGCGAGGAGGCCCAGACAAGATTAAAAGGAAAACTCTTATAAGCTGTCAAGAAGAGGGCGGTTTAAATATGATCCATATAGTCTTTTATTAACTCCATGAAGATTCAATGGGTAAAAAGATCTCTAGAATTTTCTGAGTTTCACTCAAATCTAATAGACGATATAATCCCCGTCCTAGGATCTAAGGTTTGGGACTTGAACGCATATGGTCTGGCAGACATAACAAGCTCCATAAAAAAACTATTTCTGGAAGGATGTCATCGCTGCATGGCTCGAATGTACGAAATGTGAACCTTTCAATAATCAGTCAATAGCAGAAGAATTACTTTACAATTACGCCCCCTTATCTGCATGGAAAGATGTATGCAAGTGGAGCAATGCTGGCGCAGTAACGGTTAAAGATTTAGTCAACGATGGTTTCAACTTCTTAACTCTAAGAGAATTTCAGCATAAATATCATATCCACCAAAAAAATTTCTTAGCATACTACGCTATCATTCAGAACATTCCATATGACCGAAGAAAAGATATTCGTCGTGAAATTCAAAATATTCATGTGGCCGAAAGAAACAAACTTATTTCAAAAATACGAAATCAAGCCTGTTGTAAATTTGTGTACAGACTTGCTGGTTAAAAATGTACAAATGCCAGCTCATAATAGCCAAACTAAATGGAAACTGAACTTGAACATCACAATCGAAAACAACCTTGACTGGAAATTTATCTACCAGAATGCATTTGCGATATCTTCCGAAACAAAGCTTCAATTTTTTCAATACAAAATCAACCACCATGTGCTGGAAACTAACTCACTCTTGTATAAATGGGAGAAAGCTCAATCTGATAAATGTAGCTTCTGTGAGAAGGAACAGGAAACAATAACTCACCTCTTTTGGAATTGTGAATATTCCAAGCAGCTGTGGACACGTTTCCAGATCTGGGTTATCGAATCAAAAATTCGTGATCAATTTAACCTTAACCAGGAGCACGTGCTACTGGGATATAAAAGTAAGTCCCTACTACTGAATCATTTAATTGTGTTGACTAAATGCTGTATACATTCTTACCGAACTCGGAGGAGGCCGCCATCTTTCGAGTTGCTTAAGGACAATATTTATAATGCAAGGAATATGGAGAGAAAGATAGCAACAAAAATAACAATATTATAGCCTTCAAAACGAAGTGGGGTCCCCTGGCAGATTCCGTCGAATAAAGCCGTTTCTGACCGAAATGTTGTATTTGTGTCATGAAATATGAAAACGTACAGAAACTGTTAAAAAATGGGATGCATGCAATTTATGTACATTTGTTTTGTTTTTCAGTTGGTATTTATTAGTTCTCTTTTCGCTTAGCTTTACTCTCTATGGTATCCACTCTAATTTGTCGACAGGGTTCTCAAAACTTTCTTACAAGGTTTTTTTCTCCTCTTTCACCTTTTTTTTGTTACTATCCTTTTCTTTAATCGTAGTATGGCAAAATGTAAATATTTAATGATACAAAAATGAGAAAATTATAATCTCCAAGATATATCGATATCAATATACATGTTATATACCCGCTTGTACATACTGTAATATACAAAATTCAATCCATATATATAGTAAAAGTTCGCGAAACTATAATTGTAAATATAATTCTAATTTTAAATATGAAACTAATATGATAGTGTGAACGAGTATAATATGTATTGTTATTTGTTATTTTCATTGTAAATTCTGTAACATTGTCATGTGGGAATAAATTCTACTACGATTAAAAAAAAAATAATAAAAATAAAATCATATACAAATTAAGAAAGGTCAATACATTAAATAAATGAGAGAAAAAAAGAAAAAAAAAGGTAAGAAGAATTACCATTCTGTCAAAAACAGGCGACCTTCCTTACTATGAAATTAGGGGCCACTTTGTACGAAACCGTGGCAAGTGTGGGCAACCACCTCGCTGGGGGTCTAATAACACCCCAGCCACCAGTCAGATTTTTGGACCGGATTCGGGGCCTTCGCGCACATCGCCGGAAGTGACATCATATATAGTAAAATAGATGTATACCGAACATTTCGATTACTTTTCATGTCTGCATAATACCTCTGTTGACCTAGCGTTAAAAAGAATTATCTGGAGATAATTTTCCCTGTTTATCTGGACAGAGCATATGAAAAGTAGTTCGCTCATGTGCGACACTAAAGGAGTTGTTCGGCTGGATTCAAACTGAACCATGCGTTGGTTGGTTTCCCCTATACGCCATAGCAACGTAGTAAAGGTCAACTTCCGCTATTGGTGGCAGGGATGTTATTGGAGCCTGCGAAATGGAGCATGCGCTGTGGGGAGGTTGAAGTGTGGGGTGCACCCATAACAATGTTTCATGGGGAAATCCAAGATGGTTGCCTGGTGGCCATATTTGATTTTCGAATCGGACCAGAAAAGGTATCTTGCACAACTCACAAGAACTATTCAACTTGGTGTCGTGATGACAAGTCACCTAGCCTCTCGTGAAAGTAACCTACAGCTTAGCGAATTAAATAAGCAACGTCGACCCGAACTGAAGATGGCTGGTTGTGGACTTCTGTCCCCGAAGCTCGCAGTAAATCTGAAGTTGTAACTCTCCCGTTACGTGCAGGTCGTACGGAAGCAGTGCGGCGATACAATCTGGCCAGCTCGTCTCTCTCGGCGGCGGCAGTGAATCAGGCAGTAACTGTCTTCCGGAGTACCTGTTCGGCTAAACTTCGGCAGCACGTCCCTCTCAGCACCGATAAATCCGTCCAGCTGGCGCAACAGCATGATGTGATACCTTCGATTTTTGTCTGGATCGCCACCGCGTAGCGGTGTCGACCAGACTATGCTGCCACTCACGAAATATCTGAAAATGTGTACGTGCACTATAATGCAATGACCCTGGGTTGACCTGTAGCAATCCGCCAGTGATTTTCACTTTGTGTTTGTCACATATCAGGGTATCAACCAGAAAGTGAAGAAAAAACAGTCGTGATCGTTTCATGTTAACTAGAAATAAAAGGAAATCTGAATTTGAGTGTATTTCATATTCATTTCTTCGCCCAGGCATTGCTTGTATCCGTGGACTATTTTTGTTCTTTGCATTGTCTGGTTCCGCGCAATCGGCTCAAACACGGTTCTCAGTGTTTTCCGTCTCTGCGGTTTTGCGCTTGCTTGAGTTTACTGTAAGGCCTGGTGTTTTTAGTTCGTAATTTGTTTGTTGACAACGATAGCGTTGGAGAGACAATTTGTGCGAAAATCCCTGTTGTTGCTGCACGATCATTCTGTATTCGTCGAGCAGACGTTGCAAATCTTGTTCTGCTTTCGCTGAACAGGTTCCGGTTCTGGGATTATGAAGACCCCAGTTTTCAACACTCGTAGTCGCGTTCTTTCCTGTGAAGTCGGCGTTCGTTACTATTTTAATGTGTACGCATACTGCATGGCATGTATTTCCAGAGGAGATATGTGTCTAAGCAACAACAATAGTATTTACATTTTTCTCGTCTTGTGAACTTGACCGGATCTTCTCCAGTGCAATTTATGTATTCTGGGGGACTCTGCTCACCGAATATAATTTAGTTTCAAAAAAGTTTGAACACCAACAACAACGAAACTTTTCGAAAGCGGAAACTACAGAATTTGTCAGGTACCGCTTTCAAAAAGATTTGTTGTTGGTTGTAACGAAAGTGCAGAATGCAAACGACCCCTTGGGTTCCCCTTTAATAAATCACAGCTGGTGTTTTGACACGTGACTACTGTGAAATCGAAAGTGACATTGTGTTTACGTGTGCGGTTCACTTACCTGATGGAATTCAACGCTGTAATTTTCCTAGAATGAACTACAATAATCCGGGAGACAGACAATGCCTCGAAATCCCGGTGAAGTTATCTCAAACGATCAGTCGGGACGGCAAAAGGAACGCTGGTGAGCTCACTTGCTTCGCTGTAGATGACGTCAGTCAGGAATCCGGAAGTCAACATTGAAGAATATGCAGATGAGGAACAGTGAACTTTGCGGTCGTCGTGTGAATTAACTAGAGAGAGTTGGAAGCTGAGATTTACCAGTTACGTCCGTTATGAATTATGGTTTGTTCCTCCATAGCCAGCATATTTATCCAGCGAAGTCCAGATAAACTGATCGGAGGGAAGTGTGATAATTTGACAATAAAGAGGGCGCTGGCATCGTCGACTTGTTTCTACCTTTATCTGCAGGAGAACGTTCTGTTTCTACCTTTATCCGCAGAAGAGCGGTAGCCCTATATAAGCCAGGCTCCCGCGGAAACGAAGCAGACCAGCAGAAACTTCGAGGTGAGAACACACACAATTGTATCGGGGAGAAGAAATCCAATACATTGCCGGGCCGGAGAAGGGCCGCGATCAGGCCGCCGAATTCGTGCCGCCGCCGGGCCGGGACCAGGCCGCCGAATTGAAGAAGTGCCGCCGCCGAATCCTATAACATCATAGCATACATTTACACTTACTTACATTCACACGTCCGGGCTGTGTTTACTGTACTTCGATCTCTACCTGTCTCAACCGTAATGCACAGTTGTGCGGGTATTGCACTGGGAGATAGGGTATAGACACTTATCGTTGGCGGTTATTTCTATCTCTACCTGATCCTCGTCCGTACAGCACAGACGTGCAGGTTTAGCTCTGGGAATTAACTAACGGCGTTAGTGTTGATAGCATGGCCATACCTTAGCCGCATCTCTACTTGACTCAACCGTATTGAACAGTTGTGCGAGTACGGCCCTGTGGTTAATGGTATCGATTAAGCTGTATCCGGTAGGAGACGCTCGTCTCTGTGAAGAGGGTACAGCTAAACCAAATCATACACAGTTCCTACATAAACAATTATCCATGCACACACGTACTTAAACACACAACCTACGGGTTGAAATACATTCATGCTAACACTCACAAGCTATAGGCCCAGGTCTAGAGTTTGATATATATACACGTACCCAATAAATCGTACCATAAACGATTATCCATTCACGCCCCCATAAGCATACGGTCTCTCACCACCCTGTACATATATTGAGTAATTCACGGCCAATCATAGATTAATACTGTCTCATACAGTAGTATATAAAGGGGGAATCCTTGACCAGATGCCCATCTATTGTGGATGACCATACAGTAGTATGTGAAGAGGGTTACTAGACCAGGTGCCTACCCATCCACCGTGTGTTATCGATGTCCGATCCTATTTGGACCGTGTAGCCGTGAACTCTAGCCTTGATGATTCGTCCTTGGAGCCGGGCCGCGGAGTGAGTCGCCGTGAGCGGGGTCGCTGAAGCCTGGGGGTGTATTCCTACGAGGGGTGCCGTCTGCTGCTGTGGTGAGCCGTGCAGTTGAATAGTCCTGCGGTGTTACAGAGAGACGGGCCGGTGCCGTAGAAGCCTTTGTACTGTGATAGTACAAAGGCTTAGCTCTGGGAATTAACTAACGGCGTTAGTGTTGATAGCATGGCCATACCTTAGCCGCATCTCTACTTGACTCAACCGTATTGAACAGTTGTGCGAGTACGGCCCTGTGGTTAATGGTATCGATTAAGCTGTATCCGGTAGGAGACGCTCGTCTCTGTGAAGAGGGTACAGCTAAACCAAATCATACACAGTTCCTACATAAACAATTATCCATGCACACACGTACTTAAACACACAACCTACGGATTGAAATACATTCACGCTAACACTCACAAGCTATAGGCTCAGGTCTAGAGCTTGATAAATATACGCCTACCCAGTAAATCGTACCATAAACGATTATCCATTCACGCCCCCATAAGCATACAGTCTCTCACCACCCTGTACATACATTGAGTAATTCACGGCCAATCATAGATTAATACTGTCTCATACAGTAGTATATAAAGGGGGAAACCGTGACCGATTGCCCACCCATTGCGGAAGACCATGCAGTAGTATAGAAAGAGGGTCCCTATATCACGTGACCATACAGTAGTATAGGAAGAGGGTTACTAGACCAGGTGCCTACCCATCCACCGTGTGTTATCGATGTCCGATCCTATGTGGACCGTGTAGCCGTGAACTCTAGCCTTGATGATTCGTCCTTGGAGCCGGGCCGCGGAGTGAGTCGCCGTGAGCGGGGTCGCTGAAGCCTGGGGGTGTATTCCTACGAGGGGTGCCGTCTGCTGCTGTGGTGAGCCGTGCAGTTGAATAGTCCTGCGGTGTTACAGAGAGACAGGCCGGTGCCGTAGAAGCCTTTGTACTGTGATAGTACTGTCGTGCCCAGGCCGTCCGCATCCATTGACAGTTACCAACGCTTGGAGGGGCCAGGTCGTGTAAGACGAGACACGACGACGACGAGAAGTCCATACAGCCCGAGGGAAGAAGACCGGGGGAAGGAAGACACACGCCGGACATAACCACGGAGGGGCCAGGTCGTGTAAGACGAGACACGACGTAGAGTTCATCCATACGGGAGTGAACGAAGACCTGGGGAAGGAAGATAGACGCTGGACCCTACCACGAAGGCCTGGGGAAGGAAGATAGAAGCTGGACCCAACCACGAGAGAACCGGTCGTGACCAGACTGTGGCTGTGACCAGGCCTGATCGCGATGTAGCTAGGGCTATATAATTTTGTATATATTTTCTATTATATTGAACTTCGGTTAAAGATAACTATAAGAATACAGGTAAATCCAAATCATAGATCAGGGATCTTCTTTGCAGGGATTGTACGCTCCCGCGATCTGAATCCTGTATTTCTGCTCATAGAATTATATGTCAGTATTGTATTAATTTGCTTTGGTTGTCATTACAGGTCTTCCTTTCCAACCTCCTCGATCCAGACAGGGTGACAGGTTGAATCGAACTCCCTCGTTGGCCAAGATCAGTGCACGAGTGCGTTCCCGGTAGCCTAACAGTTTGTCTTGGGGACCTTGCGCACTCTCTTGTGGATCTGAAACATCCATCCCCCACGTAAACGTTTCAACTGGTGGCAGCGGTGGGATGGCCAATATCTGAGAGACGAAGGAAAGGAGACCAAGCCTGGCGGATAGCATGGATCCGAACCAGACAACCATGAATATAACTGGAGATTTCGGCGCCGAGTTACGACAACCGGAAGCCCGGGGCCAACCATCTGACGGAAGAGGAGCCCAACCGAAATTCTCCACGACACCGAGTCCACGGGAACGGCGTGAGACGGGAAGAGGTGTGGCTTCCGGACGATCAACCACAGCAACCCTGGGTTACGAAAATCTTCTTGATTTGTCCACGCTGGAACTGGGATCGGTGCTGTTGGCACCACCGGCCGAACTGACGCCACGACCTTCAGCGGAGACGTCTACCGAAGATCGACTGAGGGGGCGTGAGCCAGTACCTGAACAACCCGACGTTGACCTAAGACGAGAGGTAGAAGACCAGCGTAATGTCTCAAATGCATTATGCACAGCGGTGACCGCCATGATGGGACAGATGTCCACGATGCTGAGAAATCAAAGTTCCAGTGACGAGATGACTCAACCTAATGTTGAAGATTACAGTCATTCTGGGCCGGCCGGACGGGAAAGAGGGCGCAGAGACGCCACTACGGGGTCGAGACGAAGCCGCATCGGGGACGACGTCGAGGCGAGATGAGTCACCGCCAAGAAGACGCCGGGATGAACCACCTTCAGTTTCATGGGATCAACCGTTACAGACGTCAACGCCCATGGGGGAACCTAGACGGCCAAAGACGACGATGGTGAAGGCCGCTACCTACGATGGTACCACGCCATGGCGAAACTATTTGGCTCACTTTGGGCACTGCGCCGTGATAAATGGGTGGACATACCAGCAACAGGGTCAATACCTAGCCGTCGCTTTACGGGGGTCAGCACAGCAAGTACTAACCAGCCTTAAGTCTACACCGGGCAGTACCGACTACGATCGTTTAAAGGAAGCCTTGGAGAAGCGCTTTGCCCCTCCGAATCAGATGGAGCTGTACAAGTCGCAGCTGAAGTCTAGACACCGCGGGAAGGATGAAGATCTCCCGGGCCTGGCTCAAGCATTAATCCGCCTGGCACAGCTGGCTTATCCTGATGCCGGAGACGACATTCAAGATACCCTAGCCAAGGATCAGTTCCTGGACGCCATTGGTGATGAGCTGGGATTTCAAGTCTGGCAGACCCGACCCAAGAACTTGGATGCGGCAGTGCATGCGGCCGTGGAAATAGAAGCATTCAAGAGATATCATCGACATGAAACATGGGCAACAACCAGAGCTGTTCATGCCGAGAAAAAGAGGGGAACGGAGACTGAGCAGCTGAGAGAAATGAAGCGGCTATTGGAACAGCTTCAGCGAGACACTGAATCACCGCGACATCAACAACCACGACGATACCAGTCGAGATGGGGACATAGGCGTGGCCGACAACGACCATACGGTAACCGAGATTGGACACCAAGGTGCTGGACGTGCGGAAAACATGACCACTATCGAGCGAATTGCCCGGAAGGCCGTAGAAGAGATGGTTCCCGACCGCCGGATCTACAAAAAACGTCCTTGGCGGCACCCACGTTTCAACTGGTGGTGGACGATACGAGAACTTTTCCTCACAGTTACAAGCCTGGTGATCAGGTTTGCTTGAGAGGGTCTTTTGTTGTGAAAGAGGCCCTGACTGATGTGACATATCGCATCGCCGACGAGGCGGGTGGCATCCGTGTATTCCATCGTGATCTTTTAAAGCCCTTCTACTCCACGCAGACGTCGGATCGTGAGACCACTGAGTCTACAGAGAATGATGGTGATGTCGAGTCTGAGAATGACTCGGAGCCCGCGACGGTCTTTCCATATCCGGTGGAGCATCCAGCCGCAGTGAGATCTCTAGCACCTCGACAGACGAGAAGTGGGCGGACAACTCGGCGCCCTATGAGATTGGCAGATTACGAGGTTGAATTACCGCCGGATTCCCCTGTTGAAGTCGAGTCGCCTCTTTCGGAAGAGCAGATGGCCTTACCGGAGACGTGGAGTCCTCCACGAACGACTCGTGGACGTCGGGTCCAGCCACCGAGGCGCTTTAATGACTACGTTTTAGCCTGTCAGTGGACAGGAGATGCACGACCGTACGGTCGGAGAAATACGGTTGATGACCGTGATCGTCGAGGGATGAACTGTGGTGCAGGGCCGACCTGCAGGTACTCCGGTGGGCGACGGACATCGGATGGGCGATCCCGAGGCTTTACTGCCTCAGATGTATGGTGAACAGACTCCAGCGGGAGACAGCTGTGGCCTGCTGTGGACCTGATGTCCATTTCAGGTGACGACGACTTGGCCAGGAAGTCAAGAGGACCGTCGTCCTGTAATTCTGTTGTATATACGTTGTACATATGTTCTGTTCTGCATGCCCGTGCTGCTGGTAGCGTGACGAGAGCCATGACGAGGGCGTCATGTTCTTCGAAGGCGGGGGTAGTGTAACGAAAGTGCAGAATGCAAACGACCCCTTGGGTTCCCCTTTAATAAATCACTGCTGGTGTTTCGACACGTGACTACTGTGGAATCGAAAGTGACATTGTGTTTACGTGTGCAGTTCACTTACCTGCTGGAATTCAACGCTGCACTTTTCCTAGAATGAACTACAATAATCCGGGAGACAGACAATGCCTCGAAATCCCGGTGAACTTATCTCAAACGATCAGTCAGGACGGCGAAAGAAACCCTGGTGAAGCTCGCTTGTTTCGCTGTAGATGCCGTCAGTCAGGAATCCGAAGTCAACATTGAAGAATATGCAGTTGAAGGACAGTGAATTTTGCGGTCGTCGTATGAATTAACTAGAGAGAGTTGGAAGCTGAGATTTACCAGTACGTCCGTTATGAATTATGGTTTGTTCCTCCATAGCCATATTTTTCCAGCGAAGTCTAGATAAACTGATCGGGGAAGTGTGGTAATTTGACAATAAAGAGGGCGCTGGCATCGTCGACTTCTGTTTCTACCTTTATTTGCAGGAGAGCGTTCTGTTTCTACCTTTATCCGCAGAAGAGCGGTAGCCCTATATAAGACTCCCGCTGAAACGAGGCAGACCAGCAGAAACTCCAAGGTGAGAGGACACATAATTGTATCGGGGAGAAGAAATCCAATACATTGCCGGGCCGGAGAAGGGCCGTGATCAGGCCGCCGAATTCTTGCCGCCGCCGGGCCGGGACCAGACCGCCGAATTGGAGAAGAGCCGCCGCCGAATTCCATAGCATCATAGCATACATTTACACTCACTTACATTCACACATCCGGGCTGTGTTTACTCTACTCCTATCTCTACCGGACTCAACCGTATTGTACAGTTGTGCGGGTACAGCACTGGAAAATAGGGTATTGACACTTATCGTTAACGGTTATTTCTAACTCTACCTGACCCTCGTCCGTATTGCACAGACGTGCAGGCTTAGCTCTGGGAATTAACTAACGGCGTTAGAGTTGATAGCATGGCGCGCATAGCCGCATCTCTGCCCGGCTCGACCGTGAACAGTTGTGCAGAGTACGGCCCTGTGGTTAATGGTATCCGATTAAGCTGTATCCGGTAGAGACGCTCGTCTCTGTGAAGAGGGTACAGCTAAACAAATCATACACAGTTCCTACATAAACATTATCCATGCACACGTACTTAAACACACAACCTACGGGTTGAAATACATTCACGCTAACACTCACAAGCTATAGGCTCCAGGTCTAGAGCTTGATAAATATACATACAAATCGTACCATAAACGACTATCCATTCACGCCCCCATAAGCATACAGTCTCTCACCACCTGTACATACATTGAGTAATTCACGGCCAATCATAGATTAATACTGTCTCATACAGTAGTATATAAAGGGAATCCTTGACCAGATGCCCATCTATTGTGGATGACCATGCAGTAGTATAGGAAGAGGGTTACTAGACCAGGTGCCTGCCTATCCACCGTGTGTTATCGATGTCCGATCCTATGTGGACCGTGTAGCCGTGAACTCCAGCCTTGATGATTCGTCCTTGGAGCGGGGCCGCGGAGTGAGTCGCCGTGAGCGGGGTCGCTGAAGCCTGGGGGGTGTATTCCTACGAGGGGTGCCGTCTGCTGCTGTGGTGAGCCGTGCAGTTGAATAGTCCTGCGGTGTTACAGAGAGACGGGCCGATGCCGTAGAAGCCTTTGTACTGTGATAGTACTGTCGTGCCCAGGCCGTCCGCATCCATTGACGATTATCAACGCTTGGAGGGGCCTAGTCGTGTAAGACGAGACACGACGACGACGAGAAGTCCATACCACCCGAGGGAGGAAGACCGGGGGAAGGAAGACACACGTCGGACATAACCACGGAGGGGCCTAGTCGTGTAAGACGAGACACGACGCAGTGTTCATCCATACGGGAATGAACGAA
>JAVTVY010056579.1:0-29720 GCA_036873755.1 Hanleya hanleyi
ATACCCTTCGGCCACCGCGCATGCGCAGAAGGCCGATAGTTCAACCCCACACCCAGCCCATTAGATGCCCCTTCACTTTGATACCTCCCTCGACCCAATCGGACCATTTTATCTAGGACTACTTTTTCTCCGCGGAAGCTTTTTCCCGAGACCGAATCACCGCCAAAACCGCGGCCAAACCGCATCACCGCGCATGAATACATTATTTTTTTTTGCCGGAACTTTTTTTTTTTTTTTTTTGTCAACCGGTGAGTGGGTGGGTTCAAAATGGCGGCACCTTATTTTACGGTGGCCCTCCGCAGTTTCGTAGTAATGGCCCCTCTCTAATTTCATAATACGATAGACTGCCCTTGTTCTGCTACATCATAATTCTTCTTGTCTTCTTAATAGCTTATATCTATAATGCCATCCTGTTCAGCATTATCAACGCTGCAAACGAGTACGTACAAATCGAGTGCTGGCTTCGTCTACACGTTGATCGGGATCATGGAGTAAAGTTTGTCCTGCCTCAGTTATGCCCCTTGGGTGTGCCTAAAAATCGGGACTCATTTACGGGAAGAAAATCTGACAAAAAACGGTTAGGTTTTCACCCCTTTTTTTTGCCTTTTTAAGTTGAGACCGGACCAGGGAACGTGAGTAAGAAGTTTAATTGAAATCGCTCTTACAGATTTTTCTGGAAATTGAGCCGAATTTGACCATTTTTCGACATTTTTAAGGGGTTTTCTAGGAAAAATGAAGCAAGTATGGAGAAGAATGTTCGAGTTAAATTTTTCTATAACATAGCAGTGTTATATCTTAAAATAATAGTTTCATCATGCTCTTTCAGAAAATATATACATATAAGTGATTTGGGTTGAAGGTTTTGCGACAACCGGTGGCCGAAAAACGGAGCCATAGTCTATTCTATGCCGAATAAAAGAATCTCCGGAGTGCACCCTTAAGGCATAATAGTGGAGTCTATGCATTATCTTAATGTAGACTCCGTTACGGAGCGGAGATGTATCATTACGCCAGATTGTTTAATTTTGACTGCCTAGTTATACCTGAAGCTCTATTTTCGGAAGCAGGTGGAAAGAAGACCAGGAGTTCGATTAAAATAATCCACAGTGTGTCCATTAGTATACAATTGAGGTTACTGCATACTGTATTCCATACAGGAGTTATCTCCCCATGGACTGAGATTTCGGTGGATATTATGGCAGAACGAGGTCCTATCAGAATGATATAAATTTTCCAGTGTAAATTTTCTTTACAAGAGAACCCATTTACAGTCCATAAAGGATGGAATGGATGTATATTATTATGGTTTTACAAATTATTTCTCAAGTTTCTGAAGTATTTCCCATGTTTCTAAGAGAAAATTGAAGGCAAAATTACCAATAATTTGACTTGGTTACATCGCTTATTTGCATTTTCCCGCGTTTCTGCTATCATTGGAAAGCGGAAAAGTAACCACGGCCTTCATATTGCCGAATGGATGACCATTATTAAGAAGAAATAGGTTAATTTTTTGAGTTTTGTTCTCGAAAATCCTGCTAGAATTGGCAAAATTGATCAAAACAAAGATGGGGTAGGGGGAAAGTTATCGGTCGGATTTCCCACAATAGTATGTATAACTGGCAAGTGTTGTATACCGCCATACTCGCAAATACTCTGAGATTACGATAAATGTGAATAATTAATTTCGTAAAAAACATCCTGCCCCTTAAGGTTGGCCTCCACAGTTTCGTAGTAATGGCCCCTCTCTAATTTCATAATACGATAGACTGCCCTTGTTCTGTTACATCATAATTCTTCTTGTCTCCTTAATAGCTTATATCTATAATGCCATCCTATTCAGCATTATCAACGCTGCAAACGAGTACGTACAAATCGAGTGCTGGCTTCGTCTACACGCTGATCGGGATCAGGGAGTAAAGTTTGTCCTGCCTCAGTTATGCCCCTTGGGTGTGCCTAAAAATCGGGACTCATTTACGGGAAGAAAATCTGACAAAAAACGGTTAGGTTTTCACCCCCTTTTTTTTGCCTTTTAAAGTTGAGACCGGACCAGGGAACGTGAGTAAGAAGTTTAATTGAAATCGCTCTTACAGATTTTTCTGGAAATTGAGCCGAATTTGACCATTTTTCGACATTTTTAAGGGGTTTTCTAGGAAAAATGAAGCAAGCATGGAGGAGAATGTTCGAGTTAAATTTTTCTATAACATAGCAGTGTTATATCTTAAAATGATAGTTTCATCATGCTCTTTCAGAAAATATATACATATAAGTGATTTGGGTTGAAGGTTTTGCGACAACTGGTGGCCGAAAAACGGACCCATAGTCTATTCCATGCCGAATAAAAGAATCTCCGGAGTGCACCCACAACACCATAAGCCGCCATTTTGAACCCACCCACTCACATACCAGGTCAATCAGTGCAACCGAGTGAGTGGGTGGGTTCAAAATGGCGGACTTTCAACGGCGCAGAGAAAATAACCGGCCGCCATTTTGAACCCACCCACTCACATCTCAACTCACGCATGCGCACCTCCCCAACCTCCCCCAATTGTGACGTCAAAACAGGTTCTGCGCATGCGCAGTGGGGAGCGAATTGGACGATTTACACTATATACACTACTCACACCTACAGGTATAGTGGTTTAAACAATATATTTATTTCAACGAAGAAATAGGGATGGGCGAACAGGCCAGGCCTATGCAAACGCCTCTCCCGAGAGAATATATATAGATCAGTTAATTGACGGAAGGCTAAAAAAAGTACAATAATTCAAAATTACCACATGTATCATAATGGATTAAGATGTACATATAATAATAATATCACAATGTATTGCAACAACGTATACATCTGTGTTGACTGATGCCATTGGATGTCGCATAAATAAAATTTGTAACATGGTGTGATAAAGTTAAATTAAAAATAAGAGATGGCAAGATATTTCAGTTAGGACTTGTATGTTGACTACTCACTCTGGGAATCTCTCAGATTGCAAAATAAATGTTTGGACACTGATAAAAATGTTTGTGTTTTCTTCGTCGCTTAGGTTTTGGTTTCCAAATAATAGAGTTTTGACGTCGTAATTGAGCAGGTTAGATGAATTATTTCTAGTTATACCATAACGGGGACAGAAAAGGAAGAAATGTTCTGGATTTTCATTACCATGGCCAAAGGCACATGATGGATCTTCTGAGAGATGTCGGGAGTACATATGCGCATTTAGCGAGCTACATCCAAGTCTTAACTGCGTATGCACAATCTGCGCTTTGCGTTCACCAATATAGAAAAACGAAGGCACCACTTTATCGTCTTTGGATAGTTTATGACAGGTATAGTAATTGACAAGGCCCGTTGCAAATTGCGAAGTTTGAGGTAGGCCTACATGTACAAGAATATTTAGAAGATTTTACAGATAATTTTTGTTGGTATCAAGGTACTTAGTCCAGATATTTTACCAAATTCCCCGTCCGACAAAACAGTTACCGTACGTGAATATATAAGATCATTCTATGTGAAGTTTTTGGCCTACTTTGATTTTATTCCTATAATATGTAACATATATATGATCATACTGATCTGGGCTGTAACACATGTTAGTTATAGTTTTAATAGGTCTATAAAAGATGACATTGTAATATGCATATGCATCCGTCTTATTTAATGTTTTGATATACTTCCTCAAATTTGACTGGATCTGTACAATCACTACATAATTGTATATCTTGGTAGCTCTAAAGGGCTGGCTATATGTAAAACCATGGAGCTAAAAAACTCCATGGTAAAACCAACTACGAACATCTTTATTTTTAGCATCATCTGACCTGTTAATAAAGTTGACGAAATGTCGGTTGCTGAAATGTGGTACTCACGACTTTGCGCCGAAATGTATCGCGTCGAAATGTTGCATACCGAAATTGGACCGTATGAAATTTGTATGGAACCTCGTCCGTTTGATGATATGCAAGAACGTAAAGGATGGAACATTTCAGATATAGTATACCTGGTTTGAATCCCTCGTTGGACTCGACGTTTTCAGCACTACTGGTTCAAATCCATTTTCAGCATTAGAATCTGTGCTATACTAAGATAGTTATCCCCCCCCCCCCCAGAAAAAAAAACAAAACAAAAACAAAAATACTGTTATACGAAAAAGAAATGACATAGTTTAATGTATAGTGCAAAATATGACACCTTGAACGAAAGTAATATTTCGGTGTAATATGAAGGGGCAGATATGGTGACATTATCAAACTTGGATATCGCCAAGTGATGGGTATTTTTTTCTGAACAAATCACAGCTTTTTGTGCAGAAATAAAAATATTGTTTCGGCTTCACCAACTTAACACCTATCGGATGTTATGGTGAATACTCATTTACACGTTACGTTTACATTCATGTATTTTGAAGGTTTACGTACAGAATACAGTATCTATATATGGCCATCGGAATTCTACTGTGGATAAAACATTAGACAAAATTGCTCATTTGTCTTTGCTACATACATTACCATATGATTATTCCATCCGCGAAGTCCTGAACTCACAGTAAATGTGTGCCGGTCTCTCGGAAAGTGACTGCTATAACTTATACCATCACAGATAAAGTGGATGTTAAACTAACATTTTGGATACTGTTGTCTCTAAAAACAACTTGAGCGAGCTTGAATGAAGTGAGAGTGACAACTGATCTAACTCAAGTTGAGTTAACGTTTGAAAAATTATTCCAGCTTGAGTTATTAAATCACTCAATTTGAGTTGAATTTGTTACTCAAAACTTGAGTGGGACCATTCACAACTCTCACTTGAGTGATATTTCACTGTAATTGTTTTTATAGATCTTGAATATATCAAACCAATATCATGAATAGAGAAGGCAAATATCGGCCGGAAATACAAGAATATATATATTGAATATCTTATTCGATAGAATTTTGTAGAAACGCAAAAGCATTACGGAACGTCTCCCAGAGAGAGGGCCCCTCCGAAAGAGCATTAGGCTACATTGGTTCATTCAAATACAGGCACTGAGTGCAATGCGGTAGTAGGTTACCGCCATGACGTCATACAAGCATGTGGCACAGAAAATGGATCAGTCCTGGTGTCTAGAACGATTCTCAAATTCAGGGTTTCACTAAATTGAAGTATTTGGTCTTTACAAAAAAGACATACTTATATCCTCATAATTATGGCAATATACACAGAACTGTGGTCTGGAATTTAACTAGATTAAGAATCCGCATATTGTCGATATAGTCTTGACACTATTCGAACATATGGTACATGTAACAGATATACATTTACAATCACACGTACAATCCATGACTTGCACATTACTGGAAGAACAAATGAGAGCCTATCTTGGCAGTGATCCACGACTTCAGCTGATCAGCCACTGATTCGTATATATTCACTTTACACAATCGTTTAACCTAGGAGAATATTTTGAACTGGTGATATGCATAGGTGTAAAATTATGTCAATTATCACTGGTTCAAGTATTCTCGCAGGTTAAAAGAAGGGGCAAAGTGAAAGTATACGAACCAGTAGCTGATAAACTGAAGTCACGGGTCACTACACAGGCAGTTTCCTTTTTGTTCTCTCAATAATGTGCAATTAGACTATTGACTATACTCTTCTAAATAAAGTGGAATATCGAAATAACGCACACAAGACAACGGTTCATATTTTATCATTTGTCGCACAATTGGGGGTTGCCGTTAGCCTTCGGGCATAAAAGAGCAATAAAACTATCTATCTATGGTATCCTATCTATCGCAATTATCAAAAGTTCGTCCTGGAAAAAAACAAACAATACTTCATATTTACCTCCAGATTTGTCGACAGTATTAAGGAGGTCACAGCTCGGACCGGGGAAATGTTGATGAATATACATGTCCTTTATTCAAGATTCCATCAAGAACTGTTCCATCTTTTTGGCAGGAATTAGTGATGTATAGGGTTATGTTTCCACATGTAATATTGAGGCCATAGGCAAATCCAATATGTATGCGATCTGTAAGATACCGGGGTTTTTTTGTAACAACAAAGGTTTCTGCATGTATTTGTCCAAACAAAGCCGACCAAACCGACAATCCTGGGGAGTGAAATAAAACCCACCCGAGAAGGCTGACCCCATGTGGTACGGTACACAATAAGGCAGTCAACAGACTTTTTGTCTTAGAACATGGAGTAAGGTATGAGACAATATTTCCATGTCTCTCTTTGAAAATTCCAGAAACCGAGTGCAATTTGCTGTAACATGTCACGCACAGCATGTATTCCAATTATCTAGTATATGTAAGTAGCAGTTGGAGGTTGAGTCTCCACAATCAAATCGTGCGAGGACCAGGAAATATAACTGCACAGATATCTTATCAGCCGTTTCCAAGGATATCATTTGCAATAGCTGAACGTGTAATCCCTGTACCGTCCTTGAGTTACCAGATCGACGTCACATACTTCACAACCCGGAAATCTCAACAGGTATATACATTTATTAGTCATATGTTAATCTCGCCTGCACCGGGTAAATAAATACATACGTATTGATCACTTAATACTCATGAAATTGTCTCCGTATATACTGATGATGTGTAGTAAATTGTCTCCGTATATACTGATGATGTGTAGTAAATTGTCTCCGTATATACTGATGATGTGTAGTAAATTGTCTCCGTATATACTGATGATGTGTAGTAAATTGTCTCCGTATATACTGATGATGTGTAGAAAATTGTTTCCGTATATACTGATGATGTGTAGTAAATTGTCTCCGTATATACTGATGATGTGTAGTAAATTGTCTCCGTATATACTGATGATGTGTAGTAAATTGTCTCCGTATATACTGATGATGTGTAGTAAATTGTCTCCGTATATACTGAAGATGTGTAGTAAATTGTCTCCGTATATACTGATGATGTGTAGTAAATTGTCTCCGTATATACTGAAGATGTGTAGTAAATTGTCTCCGTATATACTGATGATGTGTAGTAAATTGTCTCCGTATATACTGATGATGTGTAGTAAATTGTCTCCGTATATACTGATGATGTGTAGTAAATTGTCTCCGTATATACTGATGATGTGTAGTACATTGTCTCCGTATATACTGATGATGTGTAGTACATTGTCTCCGTATATACTGATGATGTGTAGTAAATTGTCTCCGTATATACTGATGATGTGTAGTAAATTGTCTCCGTATATACTGATGATGTGTAGTAAATTGTCTCCGTATATACTGATGATGTGTAGTAAATTGTCTCCGTATATACTGATGATGTGTAGTAAATTGTCTCCGTATATACTGAAGATGTGTAGTAAATTGTCTCCGTATATACTGATGATGTGTAGTAAATTGTCTCCGTATATACTGATGATGTGTAGTAAATTGTCTCCGTATATACTGATGATGTGTAGTAAATTGTCTCCGTATATACTGATGATGTAGTAAATTGTCTCCGTATATACTCCGTATATACTGATGATGTGTAGTAAATTGTCTCCGTATATACTGATGATGTGTAGTACATTGTCTCCGTATATACTGATGATGTGTAGTACATTGTCTCCGTATATACTGATGATGTGTAGTAAATTGTCTCCGTATATACTGATGATGTGTAGTAAATTGTCTCCGTATATACTGATGATGTGTAGTAAATTGTCTCCGTATATACTGATGATGTGTAGTAAATTGTCTCCGTATATACTGATGATGTGTAGAAAATTGTTTCCGTATATACTGATGATGTGTAGTAAATTGTCTCCGTATATACTGATGATGTGTAGTAAATTGTCTCCGTATATACTGATGATGTGTAGTAAATTGTCTCCGTATATACTGATGATGTGTAGTAAATTGTCTCCGTATATACTGATGATGTGTAGTAAATTGTCTCCGTATATACTGATGATGTGTAGTAAATTGTCTCCGTATATACTGATGATGTGTAGTAAATTGTCTCCGTATATACTGAAGATGTGTAGTAAATTGTCTCCGTATATACTGATGATGTGTAGTAAATTGTCTCCGTATATACTGATGATGTGTAGTAAATTGTCTCCGTATATACTGATGATGTGTAGTAAATTGTCTCCGTATATACTGATGATGTGTAGTAAATTTCTGTAAGATACGGGTCCCTTAGCTTAAACCGTTGATCTTTATGTCGACATTGTCAAGATTCGAGAAACTGTATCTATTTAGAGTCGGTTATCAGTGGTGTACCGGGTACATTATCTCTGAATAGAGGTATTTTACCCACGTAGCATAATTGAAAACAAAGAATAAACATACATAAATACAGACGAAGAAACTACCCCTGAAGTATCCAGACGTATCGTATCTGAGTTGTCCACATATTTCTTTTCTTTTCAAGGATGGAAAATTCTGGACAGAGTAAACCAAGAAAGTGTCCTCGTTACTTCTCGGAGTTACAACTGAACCCAGTGATAGTATGTACTGGGAATAACACTTGCCACACAATTATCAACCGAATCATCTGTGATACAGAAGGTAATTTGAGACAAAATCCCTCTTATCTTATATATATCTATGCATGTTACGTGTACAGGACTAAATGGCAACAGACAAAATGGCAACGCACAAAATGCCAAACAGACAAAATGACAAAATGGTAATAGGACAAAATGGCAACCTCTTTGAAACGCCCCCGAGGCATTCTATGGGGAGATATTGTTTATCAAGTATATATACCGATTGACCGTTCCTATATATCACATCTTAGATTGCTAAGGGCATTTCACGTTTCACTTAACACTACCCTTAGCTTATCGCTATGATTCGGCATGTATTTCACACAACGCCACCTATCAGCCGCAAAAGACGATCTATCTGGAGGGAGATAATCCTGTTCGAAAGTTGTTCCGAAAGCATCAAGTCACATGTCGGCCCCATTTAAACAAGCTAATGAAATTATCTATATTTAAATATTTTGACCTGGGCATCTCAGACATCAGACATGTCAGTTGCAGGGGGCGCAAGACTGGGGATTCTACGCGAGACCAAAACGAAGATGTATGAATTAGCTATTTTATTTCTCACTCTGTAATAGAGCATGCTGCCTTGTTTTTCTTAAGAAAAATCATAACGGCCTAACATATTTGAAAAAATAAAATCGGCGGTAGTTCACAGGGAAATGATATGCTTTTTATTTTGTGATGGGTGCAATTCGAGGCCCACCAAGGGATCATTTCAATCGATTGCTTTCTGGAGGTGTGTCTTCGTTTTATGAATGTGATTGCACCGATGTCGGATGTCACGGGGCCAATCGAATGTGACCATTTGGGAAACGCCCTAATACACTCAGATAGCACCTGTTACCGCATGGCTAAGAGCAGAATTTTCCAAATATGATCGTGCCATGCGTTCGGATGATGATGGTACTCTTTCTAATGGACGAATATCTCCAATAGTAATCAGAGTATATCTAATTAAAGTTTCACCTGAAGCTTAACAACAGTACATATGTTGTATATACTCCCCCCTCCCCATGCACATCGTGACACACACACCCAATAAATATGGTTGCTGGTTAACATCACTGAATTGCACAAAATATATCAAATAATACCCCAAATATTCAAAAGAATGCACCAAGACAGTTTTGATATATTATTGTAATTTTGTCCATTTTGTTCCATTCCATTTTGTCCATTTGCCATTTTGTCCTTTGACATTTCATCTTTCCAAGTCTTCCGCTCCCCTCATGGTGCACATAGTATCACGAGAAGTTCCGTAAAGATTATATGCATGCTGTTATATCAGAAGCATTACGAAGCAGCATCGGGTACTGTGTACTGGTAATAATATTTCATTCGTTTTTTCTTCAGAAATGCCAGTAGACCAAACAGTTGTTGTGGACTTGGCCGCACACGAAATTGTTCCACGTATATGGAAGCCTGAGTTTGAAGGAAATCTAAAATCGTGTCTGAAAATATCTAAATCCCCAGAGAAGTTACAAAAACTACGATTCAGTCCAAAAAAGGAGATACGATATTACTTAAGTAACCCTTTAGTGGAGAATAAAGGACTTCGACGTGTAATAAGTAACATCAGAGGTAAAATTGCTGCGAAAAGGAATCATTCATCAACAATCAACCAATCATCTGTTGGGAAGTGTTACGTTCAAGGGAGAATACCCGCAATGGGGTCCGGAGTACAGCGGATAAGAAACGTTCTGGTGAACTGTGCTTCCACACGTTTGAAATGTATCCGTCGTTAAACTATCGATTAATCGAAAACAATATAGTCTATATCGCATAGTGCTTTATGTTTGTTGTTTAAGTCTTAGATAGTTGGTCTCACAGAAAACATGCAAACACAAAACATGCTAAGTAGTACCATGTAATATGTGTCAATTTCATATAATAAAACCAATGAATGTTGCATAGATCTCGTCTTTTTTACCCCTCAGCCCGAATGGGCATAGGGTTATTGTTGTGTGTCCGTCTGTCTGTCTGTCTGTCCGTCTATCCGTCCGTCTGTCCGTACCATTTTCGTTAACATTCCATATCTTGAAAACTACTGAAGGCAGGTGCTCAAACCGTCTATCCAGTACAGAATGTATTTTGTAGGTGTGCCCTTTGTATCGTTTGGGTTATTGATATAGTGAAATCATTTATTTTTTATTTTTTAAAATAAGTTTTATTATGAATTATGCTTTGGTCAAATTCTACTGACAATCTGGAACTCTCGGGTACTGGAATGGTCTTTGCTGAATAAGGTACCCGATACAACCCACATGAAAACTGCTCCAAGAATAATTGAAGGTAGTTCTACAGCCCGTTTCATATGTTTCCCTTTTCATCAGTCTTTTCTCTCCATTCTGCTTTCAAAATATCAACGAAATATTGCTCGCTTTGTCGCTGAATACCAAATTATCCTTCCTTTTTTTCTGAATGATCAATGCTCTCCACGAAATACCAGGGGCGTATAACCCATGCATGGCCAACCCGTAAATTTTTCTCAAGGATTGATCTGTCTGCAAATGTAGTCCAAGATTTGATCTCCACAACTTTTTTTTCAAGTTACGTAAGGTTGGTGATCACTTTCACGTCTTGATAACCTTTATATTATAAGTAGCAAGTTCAGGTATCCATACGCGCTAAAACCCCTATTGCAGACTTCATTTATTTATGTGACAACCAGCAGCCGATCTTTACCGGTACTTTGAGGTGACGTACGTCTGTTTTCTTGATGTGGCCTGTGTGGATAAAATTATCAGTAAACCTTGCCTTAATAGTTGGGTTTCTGTTCTGAATAAAGTAGCTTGCATCCATCGTCCTTCTGCTCTGTTGTTTGCCTTTATAATTGGAGATTCAAAATGTTGGTTGGCGACAACTACGAAATAGACTTTAATGGAAAGCTGAATTGTCAAGTGTTGAACAAACCAGTCGTCTACTATAAAATATAGTTCTGGGCGCTTAGAAGCAAAAATGTAAAAAAAAAACGAACAAAACGCTGCTTACATGTACAATATGGCATTTAGTGAGGCAGCTCAATAAACTGTTGATAGCACTGCTCTGCCACATGTACACACACTCGTGATATAACTGATAATTTTTTCTAGAATATTACAGAGCTGAGGGGTTCTAGCACCTCTGGTGCCTCATGTCTTTATTGTGTTTTCGAAATAATTTCGGGCGGCGCAGGGTCGCCAGATATCTGAATTCAGTTATCATGGGAGCAATCATCTTGAAATTGGACGTATAACAGGAGTTTTCTCGAGCCATAGTTCGTGGAGTAATCCAACTACTTTCATATCGTAAACCGACAGGATTGTATCAGGGTGGTAGATGCGTACGTATATTTAAATTATGTAAAATGAATGAATTTAATATTTATTTCTTCAAATCGATTATTTTTTCCCGAAATCTTTGACTTAAATAAGGTTATTCCCATTTGATGTCAAGCCGAGTTACTTCAGTTTTTAATTTTCCACCATACCCCGACCTCTATGACATTCCCTGTTCCTGTGTAGGTCAGGGTAGTAGAAAAAGAAAACTGTAGTATTGGCAACTCGGTTTGACATAAATGGGAATGACTTTATTTGAGTCTAGGCGACATTGCGGGTAGTCTCCCTTTCACTTAGCATGTGCCGACGTATAATCCGATCGCATACTCTGGGGTCATTCATTTTAATACCAGCTTGTCATCGCTAGATTGGTAAAAATCTGCATATTTATACCTGCGGGGTGTGGGAAATTTGCATTCATGTTGCCTTAATTGAGGCTTCTTATTAATGCTATTATCAGTATGATAGGCAACATGATAGATAAATCTTATATGATAGATAAATTGAGGCAAAACATCGTAACCGCTGTTTCAAAACCCTTCATGGTCACCAATTAGACTTTCAACTAAATCTGTTGTAGCAAAATCCAACATGTCCGCCTTTTACGATTTCACAAATTGTATGCCGCCCGTCGTGGCGGATATACGTCAACAGGTAATAGCTTTCTATCCATGAGGATTGTTTGCAGGATGTGATTTGTCTCACACTTGAGGAACAATTTACTTTCAAATAAACCCTAATATATTCGGTACTCTTCTAATTGAGAAGACAGCTGTTTTGTGCAAGAAAACGGAGAAAAACGGTGATCAATGTGTGTTCACACCATCTTCTCTTAGCGGCAAGTTGTAGCGGCAACATCGGCACCCATTCGGCTATTATTTCAACTCACAACGCTTGAACCTAGAGGAAAATTAATCATTGCTTTATTGCTTGAAAATAATACATAAAACCGATTCCATGAGCAGGCAATTTTCAAACAAAACCATATATTTTTAGCACTAAGCGATGTAAATTATTCAATGAACATTTCATAAATTCCCAGTTATAGTCCCAATTTGAGCGTGCGGAATCACATCCCACCAGAATGTTTCTTATCCGTTGTACTCTGTACGCCATTGCGGGTGGTCTCCCTTGAACATAGCACGTCAGGGTATACAGAGCGAAATATTCACCAGCCAGTACTCTGTGGTTCACAACTGAACAGTACTGACAGGAAATGTCCTGTTACCAGCAGGTTTACTGTGCAGTAACCGCAAAGTTAGCATCCGCTGGATACCATCCGGTGGGCGATTAGACAGTACCATTCAGTTGGCAACTGGACGGTTACCACATATTCACTGTATGGTAACTGGTCGGCAACCATCAGTTAACCAGCAGGCGAATAACCTGTGACAACTGAACAGCACCTGCCAGTAAGCAGCCAGTTACTGGTTCATTATTAAATGCACAATACTGTCAGTCAGTTTCCTGTCAGTTCTGTTCAGTTGTGGGCTGCACGGTACTGGCTGGTGAAGGTAACCAGCTTTAAATGGCTGGTGAAAGTTTGGCTGTGTACGATTGATTGATTTCTTTGACTTTAGGTGTCTGATCCCTTTTCGCAGCAGTTTTGCCTTTGATGTTATTTAGTATACGTTGAAGCCCTTTGTTTTTCACTAAGGGGTTGCTCAAATAATATCGAATCTCCTTGTTTGGGCTGAATCGTAGTTTCTGTAGCTTTTCTGGAGATTTACAGTTCTTCAGACACGATTTGAGTGCTCCTTCTACCTTCCAAATACGGGGAACTATTTCGTGTGGAGCCAAGTCAACAACAGTCGTTTGGTCGAACGGCATTTCAGAAAGAGATGAATAAATATCATAACAATACAGCAATGTAAAATTCTAAAATTCTAAAATTCAAAGGACAAAGGGAGATTGAAAGTGACGCTTTTAAACCATGAATGTCCTTTCCTATAACAGCAGGTAAACACAAAATTTTCTTTTTAACGTTCGATATGTTATGCGAAGATGGCTACAAAGCGCAATAAAACTGATATGTTAGAACTCCAACCGAATTTTTTTTTTTCGATAGAGTAAATTTGTGACATTTGACATCTTTAGTCACTTGACACCTCACGATCAACCTAAATGCATATAGGAGTCAATACCTTTGCCGATTATACTTTCCGTACGTACCTTGTGTGTTAGCGGTATTACTGAGAACAGGTGTCTGGCACGTGTCACACTCAGTCCACACCACGGCAGGATCAAGTTGTACATCCGAGAAGTAACGGGGTCATTTACTTGCTTTATTTGTCATCCTTAAAAGAAATATTATTTATCATAAAAGATTGGATCAGCTGCCAAATGTTATAATTGTGAAAATTTCATTGAAGCAAATATTTCCGTTTTGTATAATCGAGAATTCATCTGCGAATCTAAATGGAAATAATGCTAGGGTTAGAGAAATCCGTTAGATACTACGTCGGGCTCACCCGTGACAAAGAGTGTAAATGTACTTTCAAACAGTTGAAAACGAACCGTTAAGAGCCAGCTGAGCTTTGAAAAGCTCGACGATGAACCGGAAATACAGCATATTTTGGATTCTCGAACTATGTCACTCTGACGTCGATATGGCGATATTAATGGAGATATTACAGAGGATAACTTTGAATGCGACGCTCTACAGATGTTTTCTGGTCATCGATTGGTTTGATTGTGATGTCTTCATTGGAGTTCGTTTTAAATATACGGAAGTCCTTGCTACCTGCTGAGCGTGACATGTTCCAGCGATCTCGTTTTGGTTTCTCGAACCGTTTGATGTGGAAAGGGCGACACGGTGCACTTTTTGTCTTATAACAAAGGTGAAATAACGGGACACGTCATTTTGGTACAAGATCGTGGATTTCGCGGGGTTTGATTTTGTTCTACTGACCAGAATTCTGTCGGCTTGGCCGGCTTTGTTTGCTCAGCAGGTCAAGGTCGTGTTTTTCGAAACCCATTGGATGTAGGCTACTGAAATACAACAATTTAACTTGAGATAACTGTTTATTATCATCTTTATTCCTCCTTCTGGAGAGCATGAATGGTATATGTACATACATGAGTAAATAAATTAGTTCAATGAAACAAGCGCAATGAGATAGTTTTTTTTGTGTCTTTTCTTATACGATGCACATTTTGCTTGTCATTAAACGTTAATATAAATACAGTTTTATATACAATATAGTTACAGTCCTGCAATATTTTTGCAGTGGGTATGTATGTCACAGATCACAGTCGTCTGGAACATAACTATCCAATTTCACCGATAATTGACGTTTAGAGAACAGTAATACCGATGGTATATTTATACATACATGAGAAAATAATTATGTTCAATGGAATAAGCGCAATGGGATACAGTTTTTTTTATGCCTTTTCTTATAAGATTCCCACTATGCTTGCCGAGACATTTTTTCCATTTCGTTTATATTTTATACATAGTTAATTTAAATACATTTTAGCTACGTTTTACGTACAGACCTGAATTACTTTCAGTGGACACGAATGTCGCAGATCAGTCGTCAGCAATTTCACAATATAATGTCACCGATAATTAAGAATTAAAGAACAGTGCCACTGATAACACTGACTTTTCATTTCGTTGATACTTTTCACACAGTTAATTCTGAAATCGTCGTATTCATCTGCTATGTCATACTGTAGTGGACCACCCAACAACACATGTAAAAGGTCCCAATCATCTAAACCATGCAAATATACACTAAAGTTGATATCACTAATATTCAAGAAAGAACACCATAATCTATCTCGTATTTTTTCAGTCTTATCACAAGACAAAACTATGTGTTCTAAAACATCAGAATACAGCTTTCCACATATGTGACACAGTCCGTTTTGATCCATTTCTCGCATCGTAATTATCAGAGTCATTAGGTAATGTATAGAGTCTTTGTGTTGCGGATACCGTCTCGCCAGCTTCCACCAGACGGACGGTACCAGTTTGTTGTGCACTTTTACAAATCTATTAAAATCAGTGTCTAGTTCCATTCTTCCCAACCACATACGCTCCTCAAACGTCCGTACGGCACTGGACACGATTCTTTTCCATCTCTCTGTTGATGGAAAATTACTGCAGTCGGTATACTCTACTAAAACGTCCCTCAAGTTATAGTTTTCTAGAATATTCATAATGTCGGGAACAAAGCCCAGCTGAGTTTCGTTAGAGGGGTTTAACATGAAAGAATACAGTCTCGTTAAAAATATAATTTTAGGCAGTCTCTTGTTCTCAAGTCTACACAGTCTTCCGAGGAATAATAATTTCTTTCTGTCTATGTAACCTTCAATAGGTCCAGCCAAAAAGACTAACTAACATGTCAGCCCTGGTTAATTTAGGGAATCCTTGGATCGATTTGGTAACCCACCGATGTGCCCTCTCCAACATTAATTTCTCCGTGTTTGATACCGTCCACAATTCACAGCCATACAGGGCTTTAGTATAGGCAGTCTGTTGTGTGATTCGGGCACTCGTTAGAGGACTGAGGGCCTTCGGATGCACTCCGGATTTCAAAAGGGACATGGTGACAGATTTTAAGGTAGTACACGCGTCTTTGGTACGGTTGAACGAAACACCATTGCTCGCCAATGCGATGCCCACATGGGTTGTTTCGTTCACACAGAGTATTGTTTCTCCGTATAGCTTCAGTGTCTGGTTAGTGGGCCGCGTTATTTTGGATGAAAATGTCATTCTTAGTATTTTCGTTGGGTTGAATAGGAATCTCCACAATATACTGTAAGTTTCGCAAATATTCAACATAACACACATACCCCTCCATCTGATGCTAGTTAAGCATATATCGTCAGCTTGAGTAGGTACGTTAGCTGAAATATCCATGATCATTGCTCCCTCGCCCGAATTCTCTATCTTTCGCAGAAGTTCGTCAATGAAAACTAAATATATATAGTTTGGCTGACAATGCACTGCCCTGTCTGATTCCGCGTTCCATTTTGAACCAACGCGATAGGGTACCGTTATAGGGCACACAGCTTTTCATATCAGTATAGATATTCTTGAAGATTATCCAATGCTTTCCTTGTATGCCCCTCTCGTGTAATTTATACAACAGTCCACTATGCCACACACAATCGAAAGCTTTGGCACTATCGAGGAACACGGAATACACACTTTCTCCTCTCTCTAAATTATGGTTGATGCACTCTTGTAAATTGAAAGATGCGTACAAACTACTCAGGCCTGTTTGATACGCCATTTGTTGTCTGCACGGAAACATATCAGAGTCAAAGAAATCACATAGATCATCGGCGAGAACCATTTCAAATAGTTTGAAAATCACGGGCAGAAGGATTATTCCACGGTAACTGTTTGGACTCTGTCTCGGTTCCCGGTTTTCCTTGTACAACGTTATTAACACTCCCTTTTCCAGTCTGTTAATATATATTCTGACCTCATAACCAGATTAAACAGGCGAGCTAAGTGTTCGTAAAGAGCATCACCGCCAAACTTTAGATGTTCGTAAGCAATTCCATCGAACCCGGTAGCTTTATTGTTCCTCAGTTTGCTACATTTTGTTTTCAAATCGTCACTAGTAAAATATGGCACCATGTTTTCATCTTCAGGCCTTTGTTCTTTGTTCTGTTCTTTGCTTAAAGTCTTCACTTTTTCTTCTATTTTATTTTTGAAGTCCGCATCAAAGATATCGTTGGAACTTTCGCAATACAACTGTTCAAAATGAGCTGCCCATGCTTCACAAGCTAAATTTGTATCTTTGATGATTTGTCCATCATGCTCTATTCCCGATTGTAATTGCCTATCTATTTCACTTAATTGAGCAGATACATATCTGTCGAATGACCGTCTCAGTCATATGCTTTCTAAATGTGGATTTTGATTCTTTATATTCCCTGTATGACTCGTATTCTACACCCCTCGGTCTCCCTTCACTTAACCACACAGAACGAGTTCGTTTCATATACTGATGTGAATCCCGTAATACGTTGTTTCAGTATGGCTTTAAGTGTTTTCTATATTGCGTAACCGGTATCGTTTGATCTGCAGCTTCGTGAAGGCATCTCACTATTTGTTGGTAATACTTTTCTATCGCACTCGAATCCCTCATCTCTTCGGATGGCAGAGGAATATTTTGTAGTAAATCTGCTAACGCAGACTCGTAATTTCCTGTCTTGTCAACAGCGATAGCTTTTTTCCACGAGGGTTTCTTTTGTTGGAACATCTGTGTTGTCAGTGTATTAAATTAAATAGTACAGATGCTAGGAAGGTGCTCGGACACATTTAAGACTTGATTGTCTAATACTGTGCAATTTCTTACGAGATCCAACGTACCACGGTTAACAAGAATATGGTCAATGGCTGTAGAGTGTCCAAATGTCTTCACGGGCCCCTGGCCAAATTCTTGTATATGCATGGAGAGCATATTCACACTACAGAGGAACTCCTCGAAACACATTGTTCTCGCATCGTCCACAAAACTATACCGAGGTCCTTTAACTTTGACATTGAAGTCCCCAAGAATCATTATCTCCCCTTTCGGTGCATACACCGAGTTAATCATTTTTAGCGTTTCTACACATTCACAGAACACTTCAAAAGGTCTAGACGTTGCAGGCAAATACACAGCGAAGCAATACACATATGACTTATTTGCCAATTGGATTTCGGCTCCTACAATCCGACTGCAGTCTACTTCTATTTCTGTTACATTCAGTTCTGTGTGATATAACAGTGCCACACCGCCCCTCACACTACAGCGATACTGGTAAGGGTTCATTTAACACACTGGTTTTGATATAGCCTTATATTCTCTGTGAATAGAATCCAAGAACTGGATGTTTATATCCCGTAACCAGTGTTCAGCTAAAGCGCACAGGTGAATATTGTAAGACAGGAGGCAGTCTATTAGATAGGGAGCTGCAGACATAATCCCGTCTGCATTCCAGCACATTACATTCATCAGCTTAGTGGTCATTTTTTTCATTTCTAAATACAGCCCAAAGAAGCCACCTTTTCATAAAAATATCTTCAGGCCAAAAATCTCGACTTGAGACAACTTCATCATCTTCTGCCACCACATTCAGCGGCGCAGATGCTGTTCTCCTGTGTTCTCGGTCGAAATAGCGCAGAAAAGTAACGCGCACACCGGCTTCTTGTAAGTATCTGCGCATAGCACTTTCACACGAATTATGTTTGTCGATTCCGCCGATGTAGAATCTCGAAACTTTACATTGCACTACACCTTTGAATTCCTTTGCAGTACTGGTCATACAATTCGATCTGGGAATGTGTACTTCGATCGCGCGTTGTTGAGATTCGGCACGTACACGTCGTGTGGTATCATTACGCTTTTCGCCTTTTTCTGTCGAACTTGGTTGTTCGGATGTCGCAGTAGCCGATTCTGGATTATCTGTTTGCTTGCTGTTCATGATTTCACCGGTGTCATCCACGTTGATCACTAACTGAGTTTGAGCAGGATTAGGCATTTGTACCGCGTTCACACTGTCGCGTTGATCAGCATGCTTCCCAGGATCTTGATACACAGTACAGACTTTGGCGAATGTTCGGTCACTAGATTTTTTTTGTAACAGATTTTATTTCTTTTTCTAGTTTAGAGAGCTGCTTTCTGAGTTCAGTAGTGGAGTTGATGCAGCTTCTGCTGTTCCTGTCCGCCGTGTTGACATCGTCTTCCAGTCCTTTCACAGTAATTTCATCACCACATCTTCGAAACCCATTGGATGTAGGCTACTGGAATACAACAATTTAACTTGAGATAACTGTTTATGCTATGATGGCTTCGACTATCTGTGAAAACATAGCTCTGACCATGCGCCGTATTAAAGTGGCTTTGCAGGGCGAATGGTCAGAGCTGTGTTTTTATACATACTCGAACCCCTGAGCATAAACTCTCAAGTGAAAACTGCTTCATTTCAAAGTCTCCCGCTGGTTTGGTTCATCAAACATTTTGAGTAAAACCCTGCCATCTTCACACCAACAAAAACAGATACGCTGCACGAACAGCGAACCAATAGTGACAACCCCATAAAAATGTCCAACGAAATATATCGGTACAGTAAATCGGCTGAGCGCATGAATATGATTCCCCTAATATAGAGCGTTCGCAATGACCTGATACGTGAGAAAGACGGGTCTTTCTACCGAACACATAAAAAACAGATTACATCCAACCCATTGTTTTCCTAAATACAGCTGCCGGAAATAAGATTTTCAGATTTCAGATTCAGATTTGCTTTATTGACGTAGACATAATTGTCTCTTGTCATATACATGATATACACTGGTGACTCGGTGGAATAGCCAAATAAACACAAAGAAATTAATACAACGTTACAGCTGGATATGCAACATAATGTAGATGAGTAAGGATAAACTATAAATAAAGTTACAACATTGCTCGATCTCTTATCTGGAACGCCTCATGAATGTACTTTGCTAGGCGTTTCAGATTACCCGCTTATTTACTAGAGGGTAACTCTACTGATGTGTTGTTATTAGATACCGAGAATGGGACTTACAATCATAAATGGATCAGCTCAATTAGATCTACCCTGGAAAATACGGGAAAAAATATCACATGGCTAACTCAGTCGTTATCAATGTCGAGTACTGGAGAAAAAAAGAGCATTGAAAGGATATTGAAAGATCAGTACTTGCAGACTTGGTGCGAAAAAGTTTCATCATCGAGTAAATCAACTTACTACAAATTATTTAAAACAGATATTGCCTTAGAAAATTATCTCATTAACCTCCCCAAAAAATACAGAACTATCTACACTAAATTTAGGACAAGCAACCACAAACTACCAATTGAAACTGGTCGCTGGCAAAATAAATCTAAGGAAGAGAGAATATGTACTTTGTGTACCAGTGGTTCAATAGGTGACGAATTTCATTATATTTTCCAATGCTCTTTTTTCCTTGATATAAGAGAGATATGTTTACCACGGTATTACTGGAATAATCCAGATTTGTTTAAATTTGCAGATATATTCAGAAATAACTACCCACCCAGATTAATGAAATTATGTAAACTAATTAATGCTATCATGGATAATTTCGCACATTGATAGATGTAATATCTGTCCTGGAAAATCCACTAGCTATTTATTTGCTCGTGTTGATCTGAATCTACGTTACATATAATAACGAATATACTCCCAATCGCCATTTTTATATTATTTATCTGTATGTATCCTCATATACCACAATTCGTGGTCTGAGCGGAATAAAGTATTGTATTGTATTGTATTGTAAACGCTAGGGTTTTTCCAGAAATATGGTTTAATAGATATAGTTCTAATTTCCTTATATAACGGACAAATAAGTAAAAAATGATACTGAACGTTCTACGGGAGTCAACTCCGAATTAGAATCTTGAACCAAGAAACTCAGTTGGAGGTAATGTGTCACAGTTTCAGCAAAACGTGGAAGCAGACGCCAAAATAATTCAACGGAAGTGACTGCTTTCTGTTGGGAATAACTGAGAAAGGAACATTTTGACGTTGAATACTTAGACTGCATAGTCATTTGGCGATGATCTAGCTCTATGTATGTATACTCCGATGTATTACATTGCCCAATTAATTATTCGCCATCCTTTTATTATATTTTGAACATCTCTTGTTCCTAGTTCACCTGAGTGTATCGGAGTCTTTATTTGCAATTACTCGTATTTTTCATGTAGAGTCAATTGAAAATATGTGTATAAATTGTGTAGTGAAATTTCTTTGGCAATAGTTAACTGAAGAAGATGTAAATGTGTCAGCGGCACTCGCTGACAAGTTGCTATGCAATATACAAATTATAGATCAAAGCACACAAGTTGTAATCTCCCACCTTTGTCTTATTTATATGTTATTAATTGCCGTAGCTCTTCTTGTTGGTGATGGAGGTTCAGTTGAGTGTAATCCATTTCGGATCAGTTAATCCGTGTCTTATCGCACGTGGCGACACATAATCCGGTGACATACTCTGGGATCATTCATTTTAACATGAGCTTTTAATCGGTAGATTGGCCAGAAATTTGGATTCATGTCGCCTTCAATAGGGCTTCTTATTAATGATATTACCAACATGATAGGTAACAAAAATGAAAGAAATTGGGGTAAAACATCGTAACCGCTATTTTTAGAGCCACACACGGTCACCATTTTGACTTTCAACATATGTTGCAGCAAAATCTTACATGTCCGCCTTTTACGATTCCACAAAATCTATAATGCCCGCCGTTGCGGATATCGACGAACAGGTACGAGAATAGCTTTCTATCCATGAGGATTGTTTGGAGGATGTGATTTGTCTCACACTTGAGGAACAATTTACTTTCAAATAATCCCTAATATATTCGGTACTTTTCTAATTGAGAAGACAACTGTTTTGTGAAATATCGGTTCTCGGAGATAAATGGTGATCAATGTGTTTTCATACCATCATCTCTTGAATACCATGCCACTGATAATCAAGTTGTAGCGGCAACATCGCCAACCATTCTTCTATTATTTCAAATCACAACGCTTGAACATAGATGAAAATTGCTTTATTGCTTGAATACATGAAAAAGCGACTCCATGAGACGGCAATTTTCAAACAAAACGATCTGTTTTAGCACTAAGCGATGTAGATTATCCAATATGCATTTCATAAATACCCAATAACTTCTCAGTTATAGTCACAATTTGAGCGAACTGATGCACAGCCCACCAGAATGCTTCTTATCCGTTGTACTCTGGACGCCAATGCGGGTGTTCTCCATTGAACATAGCACTTCTCGGTATATGATTGATTGATTTCTTTGTTTTTGGGTATCTGTGCTCTTTTTGCAGCAATTTTGCCTTTGATGTTATTTAGTATACGCTGAAGCCATTTGTTTTTCACTAAGGGGTTGCTCAAATAATATCGAATCTCCTTTTTTGGACTGAATCGTAGTTTCTGTAGCTTTTCTGGAGATTTACAGTTCTTCAGGCACGATTTGAGTGCTCCTTCTACTTTCCAAATACGGGGAACTATTTCGTGCGGAGCCAAGTCAACAACAATCGTTTGGTCGAACGGTATTTCTGAAAGAGATGAATAAATATCATAACAATACACCAATGTAAAATTATAAAATTCTAAAATTCAAAGGACAGAAGGTGATTGAAAGTGACGTTTAACCCTGAATGTCCTTTCCTATATAGCAGCGGGTAAACCAAAAAATTGCTTTTTAATGTTCGATAACTTATGCGAAGATAGCTACAAAGTGCCATCAAACTGATATGTTTATAAAAACTCCAACCGAAATTTTTTTTCGATAGAGTAAATTTGTGACATTTGACAACTTTAGTCACTTGACACCTCACGATCAACCTAAATGCATATAGGAGTCAATACCTTTGCCGATTATACTTTCCGTACGTACCTTGTGTGTTAGCGGTATTACTGAGAACAGGTGTCTGGCACGTGTCACACTCAGTCCACACCACGGCAGGATCAAGTTGTACATCCGAAAAGTAACGGGGTAATTTACTTGCTTTATTTGTCATCCTTAAAAGAAAAAAAAAGAAATATTATCTATCATAAAAGATTGAATCAGCTGCCAAATGTTATAATTGTGAAAATTTCATTGAAGCAAATATTTCCGTTTTGTATAATCGAGAATTCAGCTGCAAATCTAAATGGAAATAATGATAGGGTGCTAGATGCTACGTCGGGCTCACCCGTGACAAAGAGTGTAAATGTACTTTCAAACAGTTGAAAATGAACCATTAAGAGCCAGCTGAGCTTTGAAAAGCTCGACGATGAACAGAAAATACAGCATATTTACCTGTTGATATTTTGGATTCTCGAACTATGTCGCTCTGACGTCGATATGGCGATATTAATGGAGATATTACAGAGGATAACTTTGAATGCGACGCTCTACAGATATTTTCTGGTCATCGATTGGTTTGATTGTGATGTCTTCATTGGAGTGCAACTTTTAAATATACGGAAGTCCTTGCTACCTGCTGAGCGTGACGTGTTCCAGCGATCTCGTTTTGGTTCCTCGAATCGTTTGATGTGGAAAGGGCACGGTGCACTTTTTGTCTTATAACAAAGGTGAAATAACGGGACAAGTCATTTTGGTACAAGACCGTGGATTCCCCGGGGTTTGATTTTGTTCTACTGACCAGAATTCTGTCGGCTTGGCCGGCTTTGTTTGCTCAGCAGGTCAAGGTCGTGTTCTTCGAAACCCATTGGATGTAGGCTACTGGAATACAACAATTTAACTTGAGATAACTGTTTATGCTATGATGTCTTCGACTATCTGTGAAACCATAGCTCTGACAATGCACCGTATTAAAGTGGCTTTACATGGCGCATGGTCAGAGCTGTGTTTTATAGATACTCGAACCCCTTAGGATAAACTGATATCTCAATTGAAAACTGCTTAATTTCCAAGTCTCCCGCTGGTTTGGTTCATCAACCATTTTGAGTAAAACCCTGCCATCTTCACACCCACAAAAACAGATACGCTGCACGAACAGCGAACCAATAGTGACAACCCCATAAAAATGTCCAACGAAATATATCGGTACAGTAAATCGGCTGAGCGCATGAATATGATTCCCCTAATATAGAGTGAGTGAGTGAATAGGGTTTAACGTCGCTTTCAACATTTGTTCAGCTATATCACGACGGGGAAGGGAAGGAAGGGAAGGGGGAGAGGCGGGGAAACCTACTTGTAACAGAGCAGATCTAATGCTGCCATTTTATAGTGCTGTCCCACTGAAATATCATGCCGTAGGCAGACATGACACCCCACTCAGTCACATTATACTGACACCGAGCGAACCAGACCTTGTTCTATCCTCTTAATGCTGAGCGTAAGCGAGGGAGCAACAAGTTCCATTTTGCAAGTCTTAGGTATGACCCGGCCTGGGATCGAATCCAGTACCTACCGCTTACGAGGCCGACGATCTAACCATTAGACAACCGCAGTGCGGTCCCCCTAATATAGAGCGTTCGCTATGACTTGATACGTCAGGAAGACGGGTTTTTCTACCGAACACAGAAAAAAACAGTACATCCAACCCATTGTTTTCCTAAATACAGTGGCGGAAATAAGATTTTCAGATTTCAGATTCAGATTTGCTTTATTGACGTAGACATAATTGTCTCTTGTCATATACATGATATACACTGGTGACTCGGTGGAACAGCCAAATAAACACAAAGAAATTAATACAACGTTACAGCTGGATATGCAACATAGTGTAGATGAGTAAGGATAAACTATAAATAAAGTTACAACATTGCTCGATCTCTTATCTGGAACGCCTCATAAATGTACTTTGCTAGGCGTTTCAGATTACCCGCTTATTTACTAGAGGGTAACTCTACTGATGTGTAAACGCTAGGGTTTTTCCAGAAATATGGTTTAATAGATATAGTTATAATTTCCTTATATAACGGACAAATAAGTAAAAAATGATATTGAACGTTCTACGGGAGTCAACTCCGAATTAGAATCTTGAACCAAGAAACTCAGTTGGAGGTAATGTGTCACAGTTTCAGCAAAACGTGGAAGCAGACGCCAAAATAATTCAACGGGAGTGACTGCTTTCTGTTGGGAATAACTGAGACAGGAACATTTTGACGTTGAATACTTAGACTGCATAGTCATTTGGCGATGATCTAGCTCTATGTATGTATACTCCGATGTATTACATTGCCCAATTAATTATTCACCATCCTTTTATTATATTTTGAAGATTTCTTGTTCCTAGTTCACCTGAGTGTATCGGAGTCTTTGTTTGCAATTACTCGTATTTTTCATGTATAGTCAATTGAAAATATATGTATAAATTGTGTAGTGAAATTTCTTTGGCAATAGTTAACTGAAGAAGATGTAAAGTCGCTGACAAGTTGCTATGCAATATACAAATTATAGATCAAAGCACACAAGTTGTAATCTCCCACATTTGTCTTATTTATATGTTATTAATTGCCGTAGCTCTTCTTGTTGGTGATGGAGGTTCAGTTGAGTGTAATCCATTTCAGATCAGTTAATCCGTGTCTTATCGCACGTGGCGACGCATAATCCGGTGACATACTCTGGGATCATTCATTTTAATATGAGCTTTTAATCGGTAGATTGGCCAGAAATTTGGATTCATGTCGCCTTCAATAGGGCTTCTTATTAATGATATTACCAACATGATAGGTAACAAAAATGAAAGAAATTGGGGCAAAACATCGTAACCGCTATTTTTAGAGCCACACACGGTCACCATTTTGACTTTCAACATATGTTGCAGCAAAATCTTACATGTCCGCCTTTTACGATTCCACAAAATCTATAATGCCCGCCGTTGCGGATATCGACGAACAGGTACGAGAATAGCTTTCTATTCATGAGGATTGTTTGGAGGATGTGATTTGTCTCACACTTGAGGAACAATTTACTTTCAAATAATCCCTAATATATTCGGTACTTTTCTAAGTTAGAAGACAACTGTTTTGTGAAATATCGGTTCTCGGAGATAAATGGTGATCAATGGGTTTTCATACCATCATCTCTTGAATACCATGTCACTGATAATCAAGTTGTAGCGGCAACATCGCCAACCATTCTTCTATTATTTCAAAACACAACGCTTGAACATAGATGAAAATTGCTTTATTGCTTGAATACATGAATTGCTTTATTGCTTGAATTTTCAAACAAAACTATCTGTTTTAGCACTAAGCGATGTAGATTATCCAATATGCATTTCATAAATACCCAATAACTTCTCAGTTATAGTCACAATTTGAGCGAACTGATGCACAGCCCACCAGAATGCTTCTTATCCGTTGTACTCTGGACGCCAATGCGGGTGTTCTCCATTGAACATAGCACTTCTCGGTATATGATTGATTGATTTCTTTGGTTTTGGGTATCTGTTCTCTTTTTGCAGCAATTTTGCCTTTGATGTTATTTAGTATACGCTGAAGCCCTTTGTTTTTCACTAAGGGGTTGCTCAAATAATATCGAATCTCCTTTTTTGGACTGAATCGTAGTTTCTGTAGCTTTTCTGGAGATTTACAGTTCTTCAGGCACGATTTGAGTGCTCCTTCTACTTTCCAAATACGGGGAACTATTTCGTGCGGAGCCAAGTCAACAACAGTCGTTTGGTCGAACGGTATTTCTGAAAGAGATGAATAAATATCATAACAATACACCAATGTAAAATTATAAAATTCTAAAATTCAAAGGACACAAGGTGATTGAAAGTGACGTTTAACCCTGAATGTCCTTTCCTATATAGCAGCGGGTAAACCAAAAAAATTGCATTTTAATGTTCGATAACTTATGCGAAGATAGCAACAAAGTGCCATCAAACTGATATGTTTATAAAAACTCCAACCGAAATTTTGTTTCGATAGAGTAAATTTGTGACATTTGACAACTTTAGTCACTTGACACCTCACGATCAACCTAAATGCATATAGCAGTCAATACCTTTGCCTATTATACTTTCCGTACGTACCTTGTGTGTTAGCGGTATTACTGAGAACAGGTGTCTGGCACGTGTCACACTCAGTCCACACCACGGCAGGATCAAGTTGTACATCCGAAAAGTAACGGGGTAATTTACTTGCTTTATTTGTCATCCTTAAAAGAAAAAAAAAAGAAATATTATTGAGATTGAATCAGCTGCCAAATGTTATAATTGTGAAAATTTCATTGAAGCAAATATTTCCGTTTTGTATAATCGAGAATTCAGCTGCAAAACTAAATGGAAATAATGAAAGGGTGCTAGATGCTACGTCGGGCTCACCCGTGACAAAGAGTGTAAATGTACTTTCAAACAGTTGAAAATGAACCATTAAGAGCCAGCTGAGCTTTGAAAAGCTCGACGATAAACAGAAAATACAGCATATTTACCTGTTGATATTTTGGATTCTCGAACTATGTCACTCTGACGTCGATATGGCGATATTAATGAAGATATTATAGAGGATAACTTTGAATGCGACGCTCTACAGATATTTTGTGGTCATCGATTGGAGTGCAACTTTTAAATATACGGAAGTCCTTGCTACCTGCTGAGCGTGACGTGTTCCAGCGATCTGGTTTTCGTTCCTCGAATCGTTTGATGTGGAAAGGGCACGGTGCACTTTTTGTCTTATAACAAAGGTGAAATAACGGGACAAGTCATTTTGGTACAAGACCGTGGATTCCCCGGGGTTTGATTTTGTTCTACTGACCAGAATTCTGTCGGCTTGGTCGGCTTTGTTTGCTCAGCAGGTCAAGGTCGTGTTCTTCGAAACCCATTGGATGTAGGCTACTGGAATACAACAATTTAACTTGAGATAACTGTTTATGCTATGATGGCTTTGACTATCTGTGAAAACATAGCTCTGACAATGCACCGTATTAAAATGGCTTTACATGGCGCATGGTCAGAGCTGTGTTTTATAGATACTCGAACCCCTTAGGATAAACTTATATCTCAATTGAAAATTGCTTAATTTCCAAGTCTCCCGCTGGTTTGGTTCATCAAACATTTTGAGTAAAACCCTGCCATCTTCACACCAACAAAAACAGATACGCTGCACGAACAGCGAACCAATAGTGACAACCCCATAAAAATGTCCAACGAAATATATCGGTACAGTAAATCGGCTGAGCGCATGAATATGATTCCCCTAATATAGAGTGAGTGAGTGAATAGGGTTTAACGTCGCTTTCAACATTTGTTCAGCTATATCACGACGGGGAAGGGAAGGAATGGAAGGGGGAGAGGCGGGGAAACCTACTTGTAACAGAGCAGATCTAATGCTGCCATTTTATAGTGCTGTCCCACTGAAATATCATGCCGTAGGCAGACATGACACCCCACTCAGTCACATTATACTGACACCGAGCGAACCAGACCTTGTTCTATCCTCTTAATGCTGAGCGTAAGCGAGGGAGCAACAAGTTCCATTTTTCAAGTCTTAGGTATGACCCGGCCTGGGATCGAATCCAGTACCTACCGCTTACGAGGCCGACGATCTAACCATTAGACCACCGCAGTGCGGTCCCCCTAATATAGAGCGTTCGCTATGACTTGATACGTCAGGAAGACGGGTTTTTCTACCGAACACAGAAAAAAACAGTACATCCAACCCATTGTTTTCCTAAATACAGTGGCGGAAATAAGATTTTCAGATTTCAGATTCAGATTTGCTTTATTGACGTAGACATAATTGTCTCTTGTCATATACATGATATACACTGGTGACTCGGTGGAACAGCCAAATAAACACAAAGAAATTAATACAACGTTACAGCTGGATATGCAACATAATGTAGATGAGTAAGGATAAACTATAAATAAAGTTACAACATTGCTCGATCTCTTATCTGGAACGCCTCATAAATGTACTTTGCTAGGCGTTTCAGATTACCCGCTTATTTACTAGAGGGTAACTCTACTGATGTGTAAACGCTAGGGTTTTTCCAGAAATATGGTTTAATAGATATAGTTATAATTTCCTTATATAACGGACAAATAAGTAAAAAATGATACTGAACGTTCTACGGGAGTCAACTCCGAATTAGAATCTTGAACCAAGAAACTCAGTTGGAGGTAATGTGTCACAGTTTCAGCAAAACGTGGAAGCAGACGCCAAAATAATTCAACGGGAGTGACTGCTTTCTGTTGGGAATAACTGAGACAGGAACATTTTGACGTTGAATACTTAGACTGCATAGTCATTTGGCGATGATCTAGCTCTATGTATGTATACTCCGATGTATTACATTGCCCAATTAATTATTCACCATCCTTTTATTATATTTTGAAGATTTCTTGTTCCTAGTTCACCTGAGTGTATCGGAGTCTTTGTTTGCAATTACTCGTATTTTTCATGTATAGTCAAT
>JAVTVY010056580.1:0-28629 GCA_036873755.1 Hanleya hanleyi
ATTTGTGGAAAGATATCTGTGAATCACTCTGAACTGGAAATCTTGAAGCTGTATATTACTTGTTGTTTTTCGAGGTACAGTATATATATGTCTCCAGTCCAGAGCGATGCCCAGTATATCCTCCCATCTTGCCTGTGACAAAGACAGAACATCGTTCTGAACGAGAACATCATAATATTTTCTACAACCTTTGTTTGCGCTTATCAATTTGCTGACACACGGTAAAATACTAGGAATATGAAAATCACTTAACTTTATGTCCTTCGTTAATTTCTGCAGCCAACTTTGTGGAATTTTAAGAGTCAATCTTTTGTAATCAAGGAAAGTGCCGCGAATATTATATCTTGTTTTGACAATATCAAATGGTAGTATTTTCCCATCTTGGTCCAGGATATCCTTTAAAAAGCGTAAACCATTTTTATGCCAATGGGAAATGAAATATGTAGAATTAGTGAAATGATGGTTATACCAAAGTGGTTGGTTCAAGATATCCATGCTGTCCAATTCATGAGGTTTTTCTTTCCGTATAAATGATTTCCATGCTGCAAGAACATCTTTCCAGAAGGGGTTCTGTGTGATTTCAATAATACTATCTATTCTTAAGGCACCCAGAGAAAATATTTCTGAATCTCCCAGAACTGGTTTCAAAAAAGAAGACCAGGTCTCAGAGTAAAGGTATCTTCTCAGCCAGGTAATTTTCAGAGATTTTATAAATGATTCAATATCTAACATTCTTAATCCGCCATCTTTGTAGTCTTTCACAATCAATTTTCTTTTAATTTTATCGGGGCCTTTATTCCACAAAAAACTATAAATAATGCTGTGAAGCTCTTTTATCAAATTTTTATGTGGATTTGGTAAGGAAATAAATAGATGCGTTATTTTTGAAATGGCAATCGTTTTTATAACTGTTATTTTCCCCAAAGTTGATAAGCCTCTTCTGTTCCACCTGTCTAACGTTTTTTTTAGGTCATCAATTTTTGTACGAAAATTTAGCTCATTCATTTCCGAAAGATTTGCTGTAAAAGTTACACCTAAAGATATGAAGGACCTCGGGTTCCAATTCAATTGAAAATCAGGACAAAGCCGTACTGTAGAACCAGTCTGGCTGCCTATCCATATCGCGTGCGATTTTTCTATATTTATCCGCAGACCAGATGCTCGAAAGAACAAATGTAGGGTATTTAATACAGCCCTTAAGGATAAGTCACTTCCGTTAAGGAAAAATGTTGTGTCGTCAGCATATTGGCTTATTTTTACATACCTCCCATCTATATTTATACCTTTAATTTCCTGGTTATCCCTAACAAGTTTACCCAAAACCTCTGCACATAGAACAAACAAATACGGGGCGATGGGATCCCCCTGTCGACATCCCCGTTCCACTGCGAACCTACCGGAGAAGTGGCCATTCCGTATAACACAAGCAGTCATTTCACAATAAAATATATCGATCCAGCGTTTGATTGAGTCACCGAAGCCAAAAAAATCTAAAGTTCGTTTCAAAAAATCTATTGAGATTGAGTCAAAAGCTTTCTCGAAATCAACGAGTAGGACCATACCAGGTATGTCATTTTCTCTACATTCGAACAAAACATCATACAGTAGACGAGTATTTTCTCCGATGTATCGTCCTTTCATAAAACCCGTTTGATCTTCGTCTATAAGTTCATTTAAAACCGTCTTCATGCGGTTTGCTATACATGTTGAGGCCATCTTGTATATTACATTAAGAAGAGTAATTGGCCTCCAATTTTTTCATGAAATGACGATCCTTATTGGGCTTTGGTAGACAGGTTATTATTCCCCTTCTCTGACTTATTGACAGTTGCCCAGTTTGGTAAGCTTCATTTATGGATCGTAAAACAAAAGGCCCTATATCTTTCCAAAATACCTTGAAAAATTCTACGGAAAACCCATCCTGGCCAGGGCTTTTATTATTTTTCATATTCCGTATAGCTTCAGACAATTCGGCTAAGGTAATTTGTCCTTCCAAATTCGCGGCTTCTTTATCGCTTAGTTTATTAAAATTAGTATCTTCACGGAAAACTTGAGTCCAGGACTCTTTGTCAATTTCTTTTTGTGCGTATAGTGATTCATAAAATTTTTTCTGTTCTTCAATAATTTTATTTTGTTCTGTGAATTCTCCTTTTTTTTCTTTTCTTTTTTTTTTTTTGCTGTGGACAATAACAAGGGTTGATCCTGCGCTAAAAAACTGACGCAGCAGTGCCTGAGAAGGTAGAAATTTATTTTATTCTGCCTTACAAAACACTGATTGTATCCTTCAGCCTCAAATCAGCCTCGTAAAATGTAAGGTCTCCTAATGATATTATAAGCCCACGAACCTGGTGAATGATGCCACTGCCTGGTTTCCAGAAGCCCACCCCGTATTTCGCACTTGAGGTAGCTAAAAATTCATAAACTTCTTTGTTGATGTCCTGAAAATTAACAACAGAAAATATGAAATGTGATGCATTTAATTAAGATTGCAAAGAAATAGGCATTTAAGAACAATGCAAAAACCTATATATAACAGTTTACTAGCATCAATAAAAGCAGAAGAATTATCTCTTTCTTTTTAAGGTTCCAAGTCATAGTAATAACAAAGCTTGCACTGAATGGACTAAATAAGTTTGCCAAGATAAGGAAAATCAGACTGGAAAAAAAACCGGACTGCAACAAAAATGAGAAAATGTTTTATCCACTAAGACCTAAATAAAAATCGACCATAGAGGTCCACGTCCCCCACCAGCAGCACCAGTTATGATGGATTATATTTATATCTATAGCTATTTCATGTCCAGGGTCAGAGGTTACGGCTTCCATACATTTTTCAGCACATCTGTTTTTTGTGTTAAAAAATCCACTTTTAGCTCACTTTCCAAAGTATGCAGGAGGTATTTGGTAGAAGCATTAAGTATGATGGATGGATGGATGGATTTACTTGGGGACACTCCATCGTGATACGATGGGAACTGGCCATGCAGAACACACCATGGATCCATACTCCATGTAAGGATCACGAGACAATGTATACAATAGCCTGGGGACAGCAATATGTCCAGACTTGAGCCTTTTCAGCTGCAATCTGTTTTCCCACATCTTGATACCTTGATGGCACTGTTACCATACATGTACCTTAGCTCTAGCCAAGTCTTTTTCTCCCCCTATCTGAGCCTCTATCAAGTGATCACAGTGAATTGTAGTGGGTACGGCCACGGTGGGTAATCCACTAGAAATGAACTGAAGCATGGCCATCTGCAACAAAAATAACAATGGTTTTACACAGGTATAAATAACATTTGAACACACATTGCAAATTTTTCTACAAAGTAGGCTACCATCTGCAAATTGTCCGGTAGTCAGTCAGTCAGTGAGTGAGTGATTGAGTCCATCCGAGTCCTTTCGTCGTCAAAATAAGGAGAACCGTTGACATTAGAGCCTTGATTATTTGCATGAAGGTGCATTAGGGGACTGTTACCACCACATTCTGAGCAGACCTACTTTTGATGAAAATTTCTGGTGATTTTTGATGGAAATCACTGGTGATTCTGACTTGGGCAGTGCCCATCTTAATATACGGTAATTTCCCTAATAATTCACCTTCCAAATTTAATTCGAAAACGGTCGATTTTTCCCCTGTCGTGATTTTTTCCATCCTAATAAAACGAAAACGGGAGCATTTTCAATATAGCCGTGAAACAATAAATTCGAACACTCCCGTTTTCGTCGTGGAGTTCGTGCCGCTGAAAGTAAAGTGAATATGTTACTAAATATAATTTGTTACTCAGAATAATTTCTGTACAACTAAATCGTGACTAACAATACCCGTTGACACAGAAAAAAAATACAGTTTTTGTTGTTGCGAATTCTCCATACCATAGAACTATGATCAGAAGTCACTATCCGGGTTCTAATTAGCAGAAGGTTTGAGGCGAAAATGCCCGTCAACTGGCCATTTTGAGGCACCTACTTGATCAATAGAAAATAATTTAATGGCAATTTGAATGATATTTTCGATGTCTCATTTTCTTTAGTAAACAGATGATATGCAAGGACAAAGATGTAAATGTTGCCCTCTGTTTGTCCCTGTCAGGGCTTCGGCATAATAGTTAGTTTGTGCACAACTCCTATGTCGAGGGAGCCATTATTTCATTTCTTCAGACATGCATAATGTGTCTCATACATTTTGACTGCAGCAAGGGAGTAGTTGAGCATTTCATTTGTGCTACGCGGAGATGTCAACAGACATTGATGCTTGTGTTTATTCACTCACCAATCCAGAACGACGTTTCCATGTAATAAAATGTTTCCAACAACATGATAATCCAGTTTATAATCAACGAGGAATCAACTTTATGGAGCGGATGAACATAAAATATGCACCCTGGTCTCGTCGGCATCACGGTACAGTTAGCCGGGAAATATGGTCGACTGACTGCAGGCACGTGTCGCAATACTGTCGGTCTATCATCCCTATTGCGGTAATGGAAACTTCCATTGACCCGGTGTTGTAATCCCAAAAGGGGTCCCGACGAATCGAATTGGAAGAGTTCACTTTCAAAATAGGGAAGTAAGGCACAAAAGTTTTCAACACGCATATCGCTTTTCAACAACAACAACGCGAGGGCAGATTTTTCTTTCGTTTCGTAGACTATATTTTCTTTGTATTTCATTCTTGAAACTTGCACCTCTGGCGGACAAATTCACGACCTACGCAATTTAATGATAATAATAACTACACAGGGACTGCTTGAAGTTGAAGAAAAAGAAAAAAACATTTACGGTGACAGATGGCTGATAAAAACTTTTGGGTCGGTAGCTTTTCGATGGGGCGGGCGGGTTACGCCCAACTGACATATTTTTAAGTCTTTTAAATGAACTATGACAGAGATATCAAACATAATACACGGTTATCAATAGATCACAACGATCACGGTGAAGCGGTCCGCCATTTTGGATCTTCCGTGAAAATCAGCATAACATATAATTCGAACACAAGCGTTTTTCTGGATTTCGCGTGACAAATAATTCGAAAGTAGCCAATTTTTGAAGTTGCGAGTTTCATCACTGTATCGCGAATTATTAGGGAAATTACCGATAGGCAGGATTTCAACTGGGGGGGGGGGGGAAGGGGTGGGATTTCCAAGAGTTCAGTTCGCGTCAAAGTCCGAATGCCTACCCTACTTCGTAGGTCCTGTGACATTAGTCACACTGCTCATGTTAAGTATAGTAATCCCTCTAATAATTGACAGGAAGGGAAATTTTCTTCTACGGTAATCCCTCTAATCTTCAATTGTCCCGAAATTGCGACAAAATTCAATCGACTGTCCAAATAAATTTTATCACCCTTTAAAATCATTGAGATAACAAAGAAATACTAGATTATATGCATGATTTTGAAGCATTTTTTCAATTTTTTGTTCTTGTCTCCTGATTTTATTATAGCAGAAAATTTCAGTTCATGTGATTGAATTATTAGAGGGATTACCGAAAAAATCAAGGGTGATCAGATTTATTAGAACAGGAAGTTGACATGCAGATGATCCATTATTTCTTCATAATTTCGATGATTTTAGAGGGTGATCAAATTTATTAGAACAGCCAATTGAATTTTGTCCCAAAAATTGGGAGGCGGGGGGGGGGGGTGAATTTTGATAGGGAGATTGAATTATTAGAGTGATTGACTGAATAGAATTTAACGGCGCTTTCAACAATATTTGAATTATCAGAGGCAGGCACAACATGTACTGTAGCTGAGACAGTAGATCTTCTGCGTGATCTGCAGACCTGGCGGAGAGAAGTCCAGGGTTCAATCTCAGCAAGGCTGATAGTGATCATGGTAATGGGGAACACTAGAGACATCATATGCATTTGAAGCCAATATACCGACATGAATGTAGATTAGAGTTTAGTACAAATGACTAATGAGGACCAGCTAGATAAGATAAGAAGTCCAGTGGCTATGACAGCCAGGAAACACTTTAGTTTTCAGTCCTATGGGTGAATCAGTTTCTATAACATGAATATGGTAAAGTACATTAATTTACATTGTCACCAGCGGTGGGACTAAGTTTTAAGGTTCTTCCACTGTCACAACCAAACTGTCCATTTTACGAAAAGAGCCTTTTCAGTGGAAGTGTAGAAAATCTTTCACGAATCACCGTTTATGACTGAACGTCTTTCAAAATAAGAAATCGATATTCTACCTCCAAATACATGTATTTAATTAAAACCATGTATTTCAATCATACCGACATTGTGAATCAGCCAGCCAGAAAATACTGGCTTGGGTCAGAATTGAACTCATGAAAACAAAGGAAACAAATCTTCATGATAATCTAGGCATAGCCATTTTTGAGATATAATGACAACAATCATTTGGTGATAATTCGACACATTTTGACCTGGTGACCTGGGAAAATATAGGTCTATCTCGCTGATTTTCAATAGGCTTCAGCACATTGACAACCTGGCAAAGTGCCATAAGTTTGGATCCCAGGCATACTCATTCTTGAGATATGGTGGTAACGAGAAAATGGAGACGGAAATACGGACATACACGATGATGACAATATCACAAGGCCAATTTTGGCCAAGGCTTAAAAAATCTACTACTTCAGGAGCATAACATGAATGTAGTAAGTTACATACACATCTCTGAACTAAATCTATAAGCTACATACTATCTAATAGTAAATGTAGGCAGTATAATACACGAGTATGACATCTTCAGTCAACCCATACCTGTTAACTGCCGCTGACACAGGGTCAGACTGTTTATCTAGGTCAGAACTCAGTTACCTCCCTTCTTTCATCTCGGCAGCTGCAGCAGCACTACAACCATGGATGTAGTGCGTCACTGAGCTTGACCAAACATAGTTATGCTAAAACCATAATCCCAATAAACTACTCCTGAAATTATGCCTCCCTATCGGAGATTAATTTATGACCCCATTTTCTGATCTATTTCGAAACATTGAAAACAAAATCAGGAACTGTCATTCTACATACATATATATGAATTTCATTGGAAGAAAGTATTCCAATTATTTCAAACATGTTCAGATAGATATTTAGAAATAATGTTCACCTGTGCTGTAGCATCTTGCATAGCCACTCGGTCTGGACGAAGTTTTAAGTACGATTCTCCACGTACAATATCCTGTAACAAAAGCAGGGGAAAATGTATAAATGATGCAATGAGTACGAGGCCAATCTGTTCATTCAACAAATTTGTTATTCCAATGATTTTTACCTGGTTGAATCATTTTTATTCACATGGAAAATTAAACCAACATCAAAAATTGTTATATGCATTGAAACAACAAAACAAAAGGACTCAAAATCTTCAAATTTATAAAGTGACTATTTCATTTTATCTCAATAATCTCTCAAAAACTGCAATACTGTGAGCTCCGTTCAGATCATCTTTAACCAACTTCACTTTGCCAAGACCTGAATGACTGGGGCATTATCCAATTGACAGAGTTTGTAACCCCCTAAACTGGCAGTGTAACACTATCGGACTGATTTGGCCTGATAAATGCAGCTTGTAAGTGCAATCAATCAATAATTAATTTTGAGTGAATCGGATTCAACGTCACTTTCACCATTTTTTCAAAGGTGTCCTGATGGTGTGCCTACATGCGACATAGGCGTCCCAATGCCAACTTTTTATAGAACTGCCTCACTGAAGCACCATGTCATAGGCAGACAAGATACTTCATCCGGTCAAACTATCATCACACCAGGATAACTAGTCCTTGATCTATCCTGTTAATGCTGAGCACCAAGCATATGACTTGGCCTGGCATCAATCCCAGGAGACAGAGACAGCAAATGCATGCATTATATCTTGTAGGATAATAAACAAGTTAGATGTTCAACTATTTGAGGAGACCACACGTTACAAAGTCCTGAATAGCTGGGATATCCTGGGCCTACTCCTCTCTATTTGGTAACAAACGATGTTGATTGGCTGTGAGCCATGCTCACAAAAGCTGTGTGCCAATGTTTAACACCATTACAATCAGAGGGAGGAAAACATTAAAACAACTTAAATGAACATTTTCTATTGTAAGCTATTCCTAGTGATTCATTCAAAACTGAATTTTTTTTACAATGCAAGTGTGTGGATGGGACATGTAAAAATTTAATACTCCTCATAATGCCCTAGAGGCACAATATCTGTTCTGGCTGTCAACTTTTGAAATATGTGACCAAGATTAGACAGAACAGTGTATAGCTGTAACAGATGGTAGAAACCAATAGCCATGCACAGTCCCCTGAAGCTTTATTCTGCTTCTGAATAGAATCCATTTCGAGCGGTTCAGGTAAAGGTGGTGCATACTCGTGGTGTCTCATAAAACATTTATAATGTTCCACATTTTTCCTGTACATATCTTATTGTTAGTCATACATGCACATACATCCATCTAGCAAGTAACATACCTTCAGTGATATACAGATTTGTATGTGCCATTGAACTATAGAAATGAGTAAGCAAATTGAGTGCCTAGATGTACATGTATGTATGTTCAACTGGTGCAGATGAAGTCCTAGGAGAACCAAAACGCTCGTGAAGTAATTAAGGGGTATCGTTACCTTTCACACACAAAAGAGTAATATTGTACAGTCTCCTAAATTATAGACTTCTATAAATAAAATACTTGAAAAAAAAGAACATATCTGAAAAATGTGATATTTCCACCATGTAGTTTTTTGCATACTTCTTCTAATTTTTTTAACGGTATTTTTAGACTTAGAAGCAGAGAATAACCATCTTTATTTCAACTGAGGTTAAATACTGTGGCATGAATATGTCAGTTACCACAATAACCGAAAATATAGCCAGTGAAATTTGTAGAATTTTTGAAGAATTTCTCTCTGCAGATGCCTGAAGTTTTGCTGTCAGAATAATTAAAAGAAATACAGTAGATCATTTTTATATGAATGAGATTATCTATGAAAATTGAATAACATTGATTTCGATGGGATGTTAGGGTCCAGTCAAAAAATTTGCACTCAAAATGGTATCTTAGAAAAAAATGAACATGGTGAACATTTTAGAAACAAATGTTTAATTTGATGTAGTTTGTAAACTGACTTGGGCAGCCCCCCCAGCCTTTATGGCTGCATCCAAGCAATAAATCTTCATTAAGACTGACCATGTCACCCTTCTCAACTTCCTGCAGTCTCCCAGTTTTATAGCTGCCTCCAGGCAATAAAGCTTCATTAAGACTGACCAAATCAACCTTCTCAATTTCTTCATCTCCCTGTCTCTCCCATTTATGTTAGCTTTCTCATGGGAAATCCTCACTTTCTTGGCGAGTTAGCTAGTGTAAAGACATACAGTTTATTCTTGTGCCTGCATTATTCAGAATTTCAGAATTTCTCCGGAGTTTTCCTTCTCAGTTTCACAAATTTTAAAGGATTTACTAATGTTTTCGTCGATTTGTCATTGTTGAGTGAATACATTCACGACTGATTATTCAAAATCCGGAGATTTTGGTGATTGTTCAAAGGAACTCAAAAACACCAGCTACAACTTCAAGTGAACTTATTCATTTATCAGAGTTGTGTCGCAGTGCAGATAATTGTGCAGGCTTTCTTTGTTTGAAGCTAACTCGTTTCATCGCCGATACAGAATGCAAAGTCCAAACTGTTATGAACAGCAGGCGATCACGCAGATCGGCACCATGAGATGGAAATGATTACCGAAATTGGGCGGCAGACAGGCTGCGCCAAGAGTTGGCGAAAAGAAATATCATTGCATCGCCGACCTTTCCGAAAAAAGATTCTAGTTTTGCTTTATTCGGACAATCTGGCTAGCGGGGTCGCTGAATCCCCACTCACCATGGCAGGCACAGAGATGATCAGCCAGCAATCCACCTAGGCACCAGCCCAGCGACACGGACACGTGGTTACCATCAGCCGCTGCGCGGAGCCTTCGACCACACAGACGAGACCGAGAAACGAGATTTCCGGTATGGCGTCACAACAACAACAACAATACAACACGCACCCACAGGACCAAGGCAGTCCGGCCGTTGAGGAAGAGACAGCCAAGGTATTTCAGCACGCGCAGGAGGTTACCAGAGTGGTCCAAACGTTGCAGAGATCGCTTGGCGAACAGGCATCTTCTATGGGACCATTTAATAACGCAGCAATGAACAATTTCACTCCCACAAACTTTTTCCCTAGGATTACTGGTGTCGGAACAGTTATCGGACAGGTCAGTTATCGGACACGCATCTCGTGCATACGTGTTGTGCTCGTGATGACAAGGCAATAATATGTCAGAACAAAGGTGAGATCATTTCTAATTGTTATGCAAAATATGGATTTGTAGGTAGCCACGAAAGCCGAAAAAAAAAAAAAAAAAAAAAAAAAATTTAAATCTAACATTTTCGTTTTCATCAAAATTCGAAAGTTCTCATGTTGTGGCGTGGATGCGAAATCCGATCTGCCACCTTGTCTTCCCGATCTCGCTCTCAAGTAAATACGTATAAAAATTGAACAATGATCTTATCATCTTAAATGACAGAACTCCAACTAACGATTGTCATGCACAAAACTTGAAAATACATTGTACTTCAACGTCAAATTCTTGTTCACGATGAGTGTCCGATAACTGATACTGTCCATGACGGAAACTGAGCTGAAAAGTCGAGTTAAAAATAGCTCTCGCACGTGCAGAAGGGAGTGACGTCATGGACGGAATTCATAACGGAAGATAGCCGACGAGCTCAGCAATCATCGTGTCAGTTTTCATGTCATCTCAAGAAGTACTTTTTTATATTTTCCAAATAAACCTTCAAAAACGCATGATAATAGGTCGGACACCCGTACCTCTGTCGGGCCTTCAGCCAGAGTCAACACCCCGTACACCCTGGCAACAGCTTACTCAAGTACTGTACAGGTGCGCCAACGGCAGGTAATTTGTTTGGTGCTTCCCTCGATAATGCCAGCCTTCGTCAGGCTCAGGTAACTCAATCTTCGCATATTTCAGGGGTGGGATGGGGTGTTTCTCTGGCTTTGGCACCTAAGGCAGCGGTGGTCCCAATTAAACTCAGACAACAGATTATTCAAGGACAATATGTCAACTGGCGAGACCGATTCCTGTATGGAAGAGGTAGAGGACACTACCAATATGTTATTTGTGCATGGTACAGAAGTGCATGTGAGATCTTCTCAGGATACTAGATTATCTAGAAATCTTAGTCTGAGTAGCTTCATTAAAGCATTCAATAAAGTCAAAACCATTATGTGTGACGAATACCCATTCAGGAGACAGGAATCGGACGAGTACCAGTTTTTGATTATAGAGCTGGCCGAACAATATTCTGGTTCTTGGCCGAAAACGTATTGTTCACAATGGCATTGAGATTTGCAACAATTTCAATACTGAGCAGGGCTGTAACATGGAAAATTGTGTAAAACGTGTAAATGCCGTTCCCATCCTCAAGTGCGGTCTATGTCTGGTTCGTCATCTGTCCCACAGATACAAGCTCCTCCCACTTCCAACAGTCCAAGAAGTATAGCCCCTTCTAGCAGCTCCAGAAGTGCTACCACTTCTTTCAGTCAATGACTTGAGGGTAAAAATCAAACTAGTTCTGGGGGTATTTTACATGTATCTGATATGACCGCCTCCACTCCCATTAATATAGAACGTTTGCAAGAATTATTAGAGGACCACCCTGACCGTGAATGGGTACACTATTTGATTTCGGGTCATAATGATGGTTTTCATACAGGTATTGTCAACCCACCTACTGTTTCCAAAGATGTCATTAGGCTAATTCAAGCTGAGTGTAGTAACGGTTATTTGATAGGCCCATATAGTGATTCCCTATTTCCAGTTCATCGCATGAGTCCAATAGGCATCGTCGAAGGCAGATATTCAAAAAAAAAAAAAAAAAAAAATCTGATTGTGCAATCTGCCAAGGCTATAACCAAACGTATCATGCTTAGCCTGTTAGGTCACATGAACTTTGCTATGAGAGTTTTACCTGTCGGCAGGTCATTTATTTCATATTTGATCATGTTAGCCCATTCTGTTAAGCAAATTACATCATATGGTAAAACTAATTGCAGCATGCAGGGCTGATTTGTTCATGTGGCAGTCATTCCTAACTTCATGGAATGGTATTTCTTTGTTTTTGGAAGATAGTCGAGTTGATGACAGGGATTTGCAGCTGTTTACAGATGCTGCGATGTCCGCTGGTTTTGTGGGACAGGGCAGTGAGTTCTTGGACATCCAAGACATATTGTTCTGCATTTAGACAATTTTTGCATTTTGTTACAATGTTTCGACTATCTTATGTACATAACATGCCTTTTATATCCAAGGATATTCTCCTATATTATATAGCCCATTGTTTTAGATCAAATTTAAAATTAGGCACAATTAAATTGCACATGTGTGCAATCCGCTTCTTTTACATCAAAGCAGGGTATAGTGACCCTCTTGTTAATGCATCTGGTGAGGCCTTGCCCAGGCTCATCCTCAAGTCTGTCAGAAGACCTAGACTGCCAATCAAATTTCCAATGCTTGTTAAATTGTGCGCCATTCTGGAAATCGGATTTTTTAATTCCTTCATTGATGCTATGTTACTGTCAGCCTTGTCAACAGCCTTTTTTGGCTTTTTGAGATGTGGTGAATTCACAGTATATAAGGATTTCGATCCTGAGCTCACTTTGTCCATTGGTGACATTGCTTTTGTTCCTGATTAGTCTAGCTTTACACTGCAATTAAAATCATCAAAAACAGACCCGTTCCGTCAGGGCGTAACGATTCGATTATTCAGCACTGGGCACCCTCAGGTCTGTCCAATCAAGTATATGAAAGAGTATCTTAAATTCCGACAGCATATATGTGTTCTAGTAGTACACAGCCTTTATTTATCACTGCACAGTTAAAACCTCTCTCCCGATCCTATTTTATTTCATGCCTGAAACATCTCCTGATGGCTGTAGGTGTTAATGCAGATTATTATTGTGGGCATTCTCTAAGAAAAGAAGCAGCATCAACTTGTTCGTCCGTTCGCATGGAAGACCATTTAATTAAGATGTTAGGGCGGTGGTCTTCCAATTGTTGCCAACGATATACTTCTGTAGATATCCATATACTACACCAAGCTCAGAAGGATATGTGTGCACAAGCCTAAGTGTACATGTGTGCTACATGTACATATGTGATTCACTGCTGGACAATTGATTACAACGAACTCTTGAAATGCAGAGACTATTTGTTTATAGTTGTGCATAATACTACAAGAACTCTTCTGACTTGAACGTCTTTCAAGAGTCTTTTCTATGCATGACTATGTAATTTTATATGTATTATTGATACCCATTACTGAATTGACAGTTTCTCGACATGTTTTCTCTTTTAGCACTACAAGGGTTGGTGAGAGGTATGACTCCTATATGATAATACATATATATATCTTTTCCTCCTATTTGGGGCTCTCAGCTCATAGATACTTCCCATCTAATTTCGCTTCCTTTTTGGGCATTTGCTCCGGGCAAACCCGGACATTTACGCCCCAAATCAATCAAAATTGAACATCTGACAAGCCGGCTGATAGTCTCTGAGCACTTACGCTTAATAAACGTCCGAGCCACCCCCAGATGGCCTTGCTGACAAGCGTGCACAGAGAGTGAGGCTGCCTTGCATAATGTTTCGTCACTTCTCTGAGAGTCAACACTACTTCGACAAGTGCAAGTGTTATCAGATGGTGGCAGCATTTTTCAGATATTGTAAACATTTCTGCCAGCTGAGCCTGCCCCAAATCGCCAAATGGGAATATAATAAACTGAGAATCATTAGTATCCCTCAATCCAATGTGTTCAGAGTTATGTTTACAAATTAGAAACAAATGTTTAATTTGATGTAGTTTGTAAACTAACTTGGGCAGCCCCCCCAGCCTTTATGGCTGCATCCAAGCAATAAATCTTCATTAAGACTGACCATGTCACCCTTCTTAACTTCCTGCAGTCTCCCAGTTTTATAGCTGCCTCCAGGCAATAAAGCTTCATTAAGACTGACCAAATCAACCTTCTCAATTTCTTCATCTCCCTGTCTCTCCCATTTATGTTAGCTTTCTCATGGGAAATCCTCACTTTCTTGGCGAGTTAGCTAGTGTAAAGACATACAGTTTATTCTTGTGCCTGCATTATTCAGAATTTCCCTCCATCCATTCCCCTCTCACCAACCCTGGTTTACAGATTACAGAAGCAACTTTTCATCATTTTCAGGGGTAGGTTGGTCTTGATAGGAATGTTTACTGATTTATTTTTGCTACAGGGGCATTTGCTCCGGGCAAACCCGGACATTTACGCCCCAAATCAATCAAAATTGAACATCTGACAAGCCGGCTGATAGTCTCTGAGCACTTACGCTTAATAAACGTCCGAGCCACCCCCAGATGGCCTTGCTGACAAGCGTGCACAGAGAGTGAGGCTGCCTTGCATAATGTTTCGTCACTTCTCTGAGAGTCAACACTACTTCGACAAGTGCAAGTGTTATCAGATGGTGGCAGCATTTTTCAGATATTGTAAACATTTCTGCCAGCTGAGCCTGCCCCAAATCGCCAAATGGGAATATAATAAACTGAGAATCATTAGTATCCCTCAATCCAATGTGTTCAGAGTTATGTTTACAAACAATTTCTTTGCGTATATTTTTACTACTATATTACTGATTGAAATTAGTCACACAAAATGGGCCTTTCATCATGCCGATTTCTGGCAATAGAGATAAGTGACAAATCGCATATTAAAAGACAGAAGAAAATCTTAAATCCAAAGTGTAGATAGACTGAAAATCAAGTGTAAATTTGAGGTTTTCTGTCAGATAGGTGAATTTTAGGGGTTGATGACATTTCTAGGTTCATTATTTATTCATTGTCAATTGTCTTGAAACTTGATGATGTTTTATCCCACTTTCCCCCAACATCTATGACAACAGACTAAATGACAGGTGACCCACCCCCATTGATCTGAATTCTCATTTGTTTATATATGTAGGTTTTAGCAATGCTGTGTACATGTCAATATTCAGTGGCTGTCTATTTCACACACATTCAACCCATTCAACTGTTTAAGCTGCTTTGGCGGTCTGGATAATTTAATTCTGTGATGGCATAAGCGGTCTACAGCTCACAGTCTGCAAGTTTGCGAATTAGAATTCACAGCCTGCAAGTTCAGATTTTTTCTTAGAAGCACTCTGTAGCAATAAAATTTGGAACCTGTAGCATCAACTCAAGATATTGACAACTCAAATTGTAAGAGAAATGCATGCTTAAACATTGTTGGCTGTGCAGAGCAAATTCGATGAAAGCCATTCTGCTCGAAAAATATTCCTTGGCTCAACTTGTCCAATCTGCAGCGGGGTAGCAAACTGCGTTCAGCTGTTTTGGGCCATGAAGCCAATTAACAAACATGTGTCATGTATGAACTTCAGAGAGTGCTTTGTTTGATCAACAGTGATGATTTATATCCAATTAAATCTCTGAAAATGTTCACCATCACGCCATCCATAATTGGCCTCAGTTCTAAAAGATTCTCCGAGAATTCCCTTCAAACTGATGTCAAATACATCAACCATATGTTGAGAAATCGGCACTTAAAGAAGGGGGCGAATTTTGCAAACTGAAACGAGTTAATAATCATTACGGATACCTATTCAATACGATCATTCTGTCTTTCCCTCAATCCATGCATACTTTTGCAAATATCATGTGATTGATTATGATTAATTATTCGCAATTATGAAATAACAAGTTGAGTTATGACTGTTGATGTAACAGGTTGTGAGCCTACCTGTCCTTTAGGATCATCTAAATGACTGTATAAAACTTTCTCAGACAAAGTCAGGGGCCGACTTAATCTGTAAGACAAAAAGGATGAGCAACAATGATGAACAATAATTCTGTGCATTTGTCTCAATGAAGTCCACATCTATATAAAACAAATTCTGGTTGAATAACACACAAGGTTCATACACTTCCATTCCATGGATAATTTCCAGGAGTTTTCCAGGAGGAAAAATGTTACTTTCCAGGAGTTTTCCAGGAGGAAAAATGTTACTTTCCAGGAGTTTTCCAGGAGGAAAAATGTTACTTTCCAGGAGTTTTCTAGCATTAAATTACATAATTTTCAACATGTTTCTTAACATTATTTGAGAGATATCGAAGATAATTTGAACCACAAAATGTGATCTTCCAGGAGTTTCCAGGACATAAAAAAACCCTGCTGTTTATACACTTCTAAGCACTTTCCAGGATGGAATTCATATTCCAGGAGTTTCCAGGACAAATCTGAACCTTGATCACAAAATATTTTGATGAATTATGATCATTCATGATTAAGTGTTATTTTTGGTCATCTTGATACAACTACAAGGGGTGTGGACACTGCTGATTAGCAAACTTTGCAATGCTAAATATTGATGTAGCCAATAGAGAGAAACAAGGATTTCAACATATTTTATTTCCTCTGAAGATGGATAATTTCTTATCAGCATGTCGAGAGAAAATGTTTTTAATTCCAGTCTTTTTATTTTCTATACATGACACATGTGCGTATGGACTCTTGGTATCTCCATTTTCTATCCTTTACATATTAAAAGTATTTTGTTTAAAGATGTAATGCAAAGGTTTTCATATTTTTCATTTTGTGTTCTTTGTGGGTTGGAACTATCAGTCTATTTACTTCTTTTGGTTTTGTCTGAAGTATTTTGTCTAGAAAAGTGCTTCAAAGTTGTTATTTCAAGCTTGGCCGATTTCAAAAATGACGAGAGATCCTGAAGGATATTGGCACCCACCATTGTCCGATAATTGTAAGCTAATGACAAGAGGATCGTTTTTGTCCATTGTTACTAAGAACAAACGATTGATTTGTAATTTGTTTACAGAGTTTCGAATCCGAGCGAAAAAGATCGAAAAAGGGACACTGGAAAACAACAAGATTTCATCTTTCTAAGTTTAAGGAGTTTCAAGATTTCTAGAAACTGTACTTGTGTCGGTTGTTATAGTACAAGAGAAAAGTTAGTCTAAAAGTGAATGTCCGGAGGATCCCTCGTCTTCGTTTTGTAGTATTTTTTTTTTGCACGTGTCATCATTGGGTACTGGAAACGAAGACAAATCTCTTCGGCCCTTTGGCATGAGCTATAAAACATACTTAAGATTTTATAATTAAGAACGAATTCTGCTCCGTTTACTGGGCTAGTTTGAGATATCTCTTTTAAGATACCATGCTCGGAAATAGTAAGATGGTACAATACTTAATACTGAAGGGATCCGGTCCGCGCAGTAATGTTGAAACTTCAAAAGTGTCTGAATCCTGATTATCTCCCTTGGATCGAAACATGCAGTAGTGTACAGTTGTCGAGTTGTAATGTTGTGTCACAAGAGTGATGTCCCTTCATGTAGCCGACCCGTCGGCAGACGAAACAGTGGGGCAGTTCACTGGACTAAAGAAAACTTATTTCAAATTTGAAGAAATACATTTTAATTCCAAATTATTTGAATCTCTTGATATGGAAGGTGAAGGTTTGGATATTCTCTATAGTCATTATATAGAATATGTCCCACCGTTTGATCCGCCGACTCGTGTGATGCAACGTCACAACTCAGGAATACAGTATTAATTTGAAGCATAACTTGGATTTTCGAATCGGACCAAAAAAGGTATCTTGCACAACTAGGCCCCATGTGGGACCTGTGTACAAAATTTCAGAAAGATCCATGAAGTAGTTCCTGAGAATTCACGATAACTATGTTTCAAGGGGAAATCCAAGATGGCGCCTGGTGGCCATATTGGATTTCCGAATCGGACCAGAAAAGGTATCTTGCACAACTAGATCCCAAGGGAAACCTGTGAACCAAATTTGAGAAAGATCCATGCAGTAGTTCCTGAGAAATCGCGATAACAAGTTTTCATGGGAAAATCCAAGATGGCTGCCTGGTGGCCATATTGGATTTTCGAATCGGAGCAGAAAAGGTATCTTGCACAACTAGATCCCAAGGGGAACCCGTGTACCGAATTTGAGAAAGATCCATGCAGAAGTTCCCGGGAAATCGCGATAACAAGGTTTCATGGGGAAATCCATGGTGGCCGCCTTGTGGCCATATTGGATTTTCGAATCGGACCAAAAAAGGTATCTTGCACAACTAGATCCCAAGGGGAACCTGTGTACGAAAAGTGATTTGAACAGCCCACCATCTGGTGATGGTGGGCTAAAAATCAGTATCGCTTATCTGCCCTTGTTTGATGTTGGTTTGTGACGTCACATCAGATCACCTGGCCGGACATCAATACTTGTAAAGGTCAATCTTCCGAGGCTGGTCTGACGAGACGTCACAACCAAGGAAAAATAAGTGATGCCGGTTTGCAAATCGGAATTCTGCTGGGCTTGGGGTACCAAGTTTTTAGAAGCTTCTAGCAGACAAACTGCTTCAAATTAAACCAAGCGAATTGGACAGACTGATATTTCTATTAATATTCAACTTATATAAAATATAAAAAGAAGGATCTTAAAACCTTTGCATTAGATATACACCAAGCACATTGTTATGTGACAGTAGTGACTACCGTAAGGCCAAACAAAATTATAATTATGTTTCTCAAGGATGTGGTAATGTCACCGAGTTAGTAGAGATTTTGGGTGGTATTTTAGAGTGAATGTTGTGAAAATATTGCTCATATTCCAGAAAACACAACTGAAGATGGTTCCCAAACTGCACCTGTCTGTGTCAATGCTTTCCAAATTCTTATGTTAAGTCAAAAAAGATCAGCACTTCCAGATGCAATTGTGGCCCACCTGAAACAAAAAGTTTCACCTGTGCAATCAGATCATTGATTGGCCAGGTCAGTGCCAAGGAGGTTTTCCTATTTCGGTAGTTGGGCAAGTGGGAAAAGATTGTGTGAATGTTCAATGTTTAAAAGTTAAAGTTTAAAGGTTGATATGCAGAGTTGACAATAAAACTGATATGGACAATGGACAAAGTCAACACTGAACAGTCATATGGTATAGTTTCTTGAACTTTATTGTGAAAACAAAGCATGAAATTTATTAATTCCAAAATAGACAAAAATGAAAAAATAAAAACTCCCCACATGCCCGCCCCATATAAAACAAAAAAAAACCTTGAGAAACATAATTTTAACTTTGTTTGGCCTAATATCCACTCTGTATATAACATGAACCAGTAAAAGTGTTGTTGTTGTCAATATCAAAAGTCTCTTGATATTAGATTGTGTGACTTGATTTATGAATGAATACCTGTATTTGTACTTACTTGTTTTTGACGACCTCGAGGTTATGATCAAGCTTGTCATAATCTATACTGCGGTCCTGCTCAAACCGGCTCATGGCCACCTGTCACAAAGATAGAAAGGTCAGAATAAACAAATAGGGTCATCATCCAGATTATTATAGTAGCATATACCAAATTAAACCGATTACCACAGTGACCCAGTACATATCGGTTAAAAATACTGATAAACTTGAATTTCAAAATAACAATACTAGTGTCGGGTAGTATTCTATATTTTTTTTCTTGTAATTCAGGAATTCAGACTTAATCTGAACAACACCAAGCATATGGATATACACTTGTACCTCATGACAACACAAATATATCAGTGGGTTTCAGTACAGCAGAGCATGCCTATGTGATTGTCTCCCAGGCAGGGTTTTCACTATAAAACATTCGTAGTAGCTGTCTGTGTGTTGGTCAGTATAAGTCATCCCAGCACTTCAGACGATGCCAGGTCTAGAGGGCTGGAGACTATTTCTGGCCAATGTTCGATGAAAATTCTCAAATATCACTCAGTTATCACTCGTATATTCGGTTGTTTTATGTTTTTCTGTGGAGGTCTTCGGAATTTTTTTCTTTAATCTAAACGTGAAATGGCGGAATCTGACGCATTCTGACAGAATATTTCTGACCTTTGAGAATCGTATTTTTGGACTGAAGTAAAAATATAGAAAGTTTTTTAAGTGGAACTTAACTTTCCTGCTATATGGTCCCTCCTGGGATTTTTTCTACTTAAATTAATAACTGGGGTGTTCTCGTGAATTTCGATGGAATTTTTCGACTCCGAAGAACTTTAGTAGATATGAAAAGGTACGCTCATACTATTCAGCTTGTATCACTGACTTCCCTACTCTCCTTGTTCCCCCCGCTGATTCACATCGCATAATTCGCACCTCTTGGCCGTAAGGGGGCGCTCTGCACAGGCCAACCACCAATGACCAATGAATATCAGTCTTACGAAAGAGTCTTGGCAATACGAGTTGTCTCCCTTTTCAAACGTTCCTATGTCGTTAACGGCAAAACTAACAATTGACAGACGGCAAAACAGCGCTAATTATGTTAATTTCTGAGTAAAGAGTGAACATATTTTTGGATAACTTCCTCCATTGTTTAGTAAGGTTTGTCAACTGATTGCAAACACTTGTTCACTGATGCCTTCAAATAATTAACAAATAAATCTCTGTAAATGATGTTAATATCCCACTGATAAGACCACGCTTTATCGTCATGAGTATATAAGGCCGTCCTTAAAATTATCTGGGTTTCCGGTAACCCGACCGACCCATCAAAAACTGAAAATCGAGGGTCGGCGGTTTTATTATTATTTTTTTTTCACGAGAAGAGAAATAAAATCCAAACCTGGTCTGTATTTGCAAGCTAATTCAATTCGTCTATCTTCTACAAATGATTGTTCTCGCTGCTCTAAAATGCATTTTTTTTTCACAATAAAATGTTCGCCGGTCGTTAACAGAACTGAATTCAGCGATACCAGAAGCACATGGCAAATCTCGGGGCTTTAGTTATTGCCCGTGACAAAAAGCTGTAGTTGTCTCCCTTGCCGTTCCGGGAACTAAAATGGCGCGGTCGCCATTTTCTGTTTCCGTGATACAAAGTGGAAATGTATTAAATTAAAAAACAATCATATAACCCTCGTGTCGACGACATCAACACTTCTCGAGGTCTTACAGTCAATCGTGCAGGATGTCGAGGCAGAAATAGAAACCATAACGGTTTCTAGATTGAATGCTGACTCCTCGACATCGCTTAGTTGCGACTCTGGCTTGACAGTTGGTGATCTTCTCCAACTGGACGCAGAAATACTCCTGGCCTTTGTGGTATTGTTTTTCCTTTGTCATGTTAATGGACAAAACTTTCCAACATATACCCATATTGAGATTTGTAGTGTCGTAGGTGATTGAACTCCACTTTCAAATGTGCCTATCAGAAAAAAATAAAAAAAGAATTTTTTTTTGCCTACCTACCCATTATTTGCAATGGTCCGTTACCTGAAACAGGCATATTTTTAAGGATGGCCTAAGGAGATCAAGCTGCCTAGAGGGCTGTCAAAATATTGGTATGGCTTCCACATTAAGTGAGTCATGATCTCACAATCATGAAGGCATGACGTAATTTCGATCGCGTGAGTTAGTTAGCCAATCGTGGTTAGTATGAGGAATCTGGTTATCTCCGAGCTATTACGGCACGGCGATTGGGTAACCAGATAAAGCGCCCCCTGACGGCCAAGAGGCGTGAACTTGGCAATGTGAATCAGCGGGGGGAACAAGGAGAGTAGGGACGTCAGTGATACAAGCTGTTTAAATCAGCGTAATGTAAAGGTATCTCAAGCAGAACTTCATACGACTTTGAGATGACCATCCCAAATAATTGTCAAATTTACTCTATGCAAAACACTGTGTTCTGACAGTGCATTCTATTAGTAGGTTTACGGTATCACATTTGTCATTCTCTTCTGAAACCCATCAAAATTTTAGCACACTGTTTATTATTTTTCTGCAGCTCAAATTATTAGGGGGTGGGGACTTCAGCCCTCTGGCTCCGCCATATCTGATATTAGAAATTGGAATTAATGTTGTCATGATTATTGGTCATGTGTTGGTGATGCAAATTACAATATGGTAGCTTTGAAGTTGCTGAATAAATTTATCACTTTGACTTTCAAATATATGAATACCTGAATTTACCTTTTGTGCTGCAGCTGCCGCCGCTGGTGTTGTATGCAATAACCTGGCATGACAGACAAGACCTGAGGAGCCAAGGCCCTAAAATATAAAACCATACATATATATTCGAATGGGATATTAGAGTAGACATTACTCGTGTGCAAACTGTATTCAGAAGTCTTAGTTGGCCACAGCTGATATATGGGTTATCGCAACGGAAGTTGAATACGGTAATTTCCCTATTAATTCGCGATGTAGTGATGAAACTCAGCACTCCAAAAATTGGCTACTTTCGAATTATTTGTTGAGCGAATTCTAGAAAAACGCGAGTGTTCGAATTAAATGTCGCGCCGACTTTCACGGAGAATCCAAAATGGCGGACCGCTTCGCCGTGGTCGTAGTGATCGTATTTATTACCGTGTATTAACTTTGATATCTCATCAGTTTCCATCAAATGCAGTGTATGATGTCAGAAAATCTCCTCTACCCTGATAAAGGCGTCTAATTTTATTCGAGGAAGTCGAGCATATTTATCGTGTGACAAGTTCAGCACGATCATGCAGATTTTTGAGCTGACGTCCGTAAATTCGCGTCCATAATAACATCGTAAAAGTAGGCCAAAACATTGAACGTATTCCTTCCTTTTTGTTCAGTATTAGCTGTGATCTATATTATGAAACCTAACTGACATGGAATTGAATGAATATTCTGGAAATATAAAACTATACACATATTAGAGTATTCCATGTTCGAGTCGTTCGGTATGTCGACGTTGTTGTTGTGAACCCTGAAAATGAACCAACGGCAAATTTGTGTAGGATTGTATCACGAAGTTTTAGACAGATTAGCGGACTGTCATAGACTTTTTGGTCTTCACTGTGCATCATTTTACACACACCATCCAGGACTTGAATAAATATCCCGGACCTATGACACGAAATTAATGTTGAATTAACGGCGGATTGTACAAGAGAACCGAGTGTCAGTCGGCAATACACGTTTCGATTGGTTTGTTTCAAGTATGAGAATATCTATTACGGTACCGGTACTGTAACAGTTTACTAAAAGTAAAAGTCGAAGTATGATATCGTTCTGAATATTAATTAAATACTGGTATGTTCTCATCTCCGAAACTTTACCTAATGCCATTTAAATGTTTCTCAAATTTGTTTAGCATATAGAGTAATGGAATGGCGATAGCGATGTTTTGATTCTTAGTGTAAAAATGCGTGGTGTAATTCCAAAGAATTTTTGATTGCTGGAATTTTGATAAGTTCGTGGGTATTCGTAAGAAATATTTTCATTCACAATAAAATATTTATCAAAACCGGAAAGATTAAGGGCCACACATTAACACACAAACCCATAATACTGCAGCGTTAATTTGAAACCCCTTTCAATTGCCTCTTGCTGGTGAATCGCGCATCCTCGCCCAGAGCTGAATTTGGGCTTCCGAAGGGACAAGGTACTCCCCAGGCAGTCAATTCAATGTTATTACACACGATCTCATTTGCATATGAATAAGTGTCATTTCCAGTCTGGGTGAAACTTGCATGCTGCACGTGGACTCTCCTATTTCACTGTATATTTCATGCTGTTCAGATTCTCTCCACTGGAAACTGAAACATCTTGTCACCCCTATCCTGACTTTGGATTCTTCCATTTTATGTGGTTTTCTCTGGAGGACAAGCTGTGCTGAATGGGAAATAGCTGGACAGGCTAAAAATAAACTAAACACTTCATTAGCAAGCTATCCCGGTACTCAAAACAATGTAGCCATTGACAATTTAAATATCAAAGGAGACCTGCAGCAAATGGCATTCATGTGGAGGCTTGGTGTTTCAGTAGGAAATTGAGGGGCACTGAGGGGGTATACTATTATGTCGTGCGATGTGAACACATCGTTTCAAGTTTGTTTCCTATACAGTGAACCTTAATAATGATAATAATAAAAATACGGCCTCTTTCACGAACATGCTATTAGATATTGTATTGTATGTTGAGTATTATTAGAAGGGAGAAAAATCAGAGAACCTGATGAAGAATGCAGGACGAGTCAGATCGATCACCGTAATTCTGTAGGTTTGTTTACGGTCAAATATACTTACCACATGGGGTCTGCGTAAATACCTCACCTTGTCGTGTGGATAATAGCACGGACGTATGGACTGTTAGGGGGAGGGAGTGGGGGGGGAATGGATTGTTAAGTACAACTATAAGACGAATACTGAGTCAGACGAAGGTTTAATCCACGAAGACAACTGCTTTACATCAGATCACACAACTGCTTATATACAATGTTTACAGGCCGATGCCATGGAGACACTCGACCAACGGAAGTGGAACTCTTTTGCGTAGAGTACATAAAGTGTCAATAGGTGAACATTTATCACATAGGCGCGAAGCATAGTCCAGTCGACCACGGAGATATAATAGTAAGGAAGTGAATACAGGCTACAAGTTAACAAACTCCCCTCTAATTTTAAGAAAAATAAAGCATATCATTAATTTTAAACCAACGGGAATCACACGAGCATTAATCCATAGTTCGTGGTGTAATGAGCGAACAGTTCTTTTGCACAGTCAGTGATAGAAGTTCGTGTAATCAACATATCCACATGTAACATGGAAAGTAGAGTTATATATGCAGCACTCGTTGGAAGTGTTCAAAGAGAAACAGAAAAATGTTAACAGCATATGGAGCTGCTATAAAAAAATTACAAACAGTCCATGAGAGGAAATCACACAGTCCATGCATGCCATGAGAGATACATGTAAGATTCCACGTCACATGTATCATATAATTTCACAGACTTTTCACAGTCGAATCACAAATCACAAACAGTCCGCGAGAGATAATAATTTCACGTCACATGTATCATATAATTTCACAGACTTTTCGAGTTATAGAATTACAGTCTTAATAAACACGATGCTATATGATACAGTGTCTATCTCCCAAATCAAGTTCTCAAGGATTAGTCTCCTGCCACATCCCATCACTAATAGCTTTCAGTAGACCAAAGGCAGATGCACCTTTCTTAGTCAGACAGTCTGCTATTTGTCCCCTTGTTGTGAGCCATTGTACATGTTTGATCTGTCGTCGTCGTATCAGCTCCTTAATGCTGCTGATCTCAAGCCGTAGCCTCTTATCTGCTACAAATTTCGTTGATCTGACTGCGTCATAGAGAGAATGGTTATCAGTCACACACCTAATGGGCAACAGTTCTGGTTCAGCATGTCCAGTAGTAAGCTCAGCGAACAAAGTTGCCAGGAAAATACCACTGTCAATGCCATCAGCAAGCGCGAGAGCTTCTCCTGCCAACGTGCTCCTCACAACGCGACGAATTCTTTTGGATTGCCAAGCCAATGGAGAAAATCGTCCATTTTCTCCCATGATCATGATAAAGTGTCCACCTTGTGTCCCCCCATCAGGTAAGTTACCCAGTGATGCGTCACTGAAAATAACCAGTTCCAGTGTACTCTCGTCTCCTAAGAATTGGCCGCCATGTCCATATCTTCCGATTTCCGAAAACTGTCAAAGTTCTGATAGGCTTCATATGCACAATCTTTAGCTTCTCTCAGAAATACCGAATCAAGCTTGTTGACTAGAGTTGTCATGCCATCCTCCTTGTTCAAATCTGCAGCCGCTAATTCCAATACAGCTTCTCTGGCCGTCCCCGACAACGATAACGTAACTGCCAGTGCTTGTTTCTTTGCCGGGAGTTCAGTGACGAGCCGCCATATTTCAAGTTCATTTTTCCACGTTTCATACGGGGCCGTTTGAGCGTCAAATTTCGGTGGATTCTTGTAGCTACTAGCCATCCTTCGTCTGCACGCTCTGCTACCAATGTTAAGTACAACTATAAGACGAATACTGAGTCAGACGAAGGTTTAATCCACGAAGACAACTGCTTTACATCAGATCACACAACTGCTTATATACAATGTTTACAGGCCGATGCCATGGAGACACTCGACCAACGGAAGTGGAACTCTTTTGCGTAGAGTACATAAAGTGTCAATAGGTGAACATTTATCACATAGGCGCGAAGCATAGTCCAGTCGACCACGGAGATATAATAGTAAGGAAGTGAATACAGGCTACAAGTTAACATGGATGTTCTGAAAGAAAAAAGGAAACCCTTTCACCATTGTTTGTGATCTTCCAGGCTTGTCGATACGTTGTCATGCACAAACAAGTGATGCTCGAGAATTGTAGTCGAGATTTTTTATTTTTAGAAATTTTTATTGATCACAATACTAAAATAAAATCAACGTTAAATGTACATCCTTCCAAAAGGCTTTTCGTGATGGCTCATTTTTGACGTCAAATAATGGTCGTTTGATTGTCCACTTCACCTGAAAATATAACGAATAGCATACAGCATACCGAAAGGTTAAATCGCATCTTGCTTTCCCAAAACGAAGAATTCAGTTGCTGTGAAGAAATCTGATGCAATTCACCAGCACACACGTTACAACTTGATATCTCCGCGGGAACGTCACCCGACAAAGTTTGAACTCTGCTCCCTTCCAGTGCCTCCTTTGAACACGGCCCAAGTGCCTCCCATACGAATAATACAGGGCAGGTCGGGCAGGTAAATGGGGGACAGCGAGGGGTTTAGCATATACGACGAACAAATATATTAACGTTGAAGATCTGTCAAATTTGTTAGCCCACCATCACTAGATGGTGGGCTGTTCAAATCACTTTTCGTCCGTGGTCCGTCGTCCGTCAGTCAGTCCGTCCGTCAGTCAGTCAGTCCGTCAGTCCGTCCGTAAACAATTCTTGTTACCGCGATTTCTCAGGAACTACTGCATGGATCTTTTTCAAATTTGGTACACAGGTTCCCCTTGGGGTCTAGTTGTGCAAGATACCTTTTCTGGTCCGATTCGAAAATCCAATATGGCCACCAGACAGCCATCTTGGATTTCCCCATGAAACCTTGTTACCGCGATTTCTCAGGAACTACTGCATGGATCTTTTTCAAATTTGGTACACAGGTTCCCCTTGGGGTCTAGTTGTGCAAGATACCTTTTCTGGTCCGATTCGAAAATCCAATATGGCCACCAGGCAGCCATCTTGGATTTCCCATGAAACCTTGTTATCGCGATTTCTCAGGAACTACTGCATGGATCTTTCTCAAATTTGGTAAACAGGTTCCCCTTGGGGTCTAGTTGTGCAAGAAACCTTTTCTGGTCCGATTCGAAAATCCAATATGGTCACCAGGCAGCCATCTTGGATTTCCTCATGCAACTTTGTTATCGTGATTCCTCAGGAAGTACTGCTGGGATCTTTCTCAAATTTGGTACATAGGTTCCCCTTGGGGTCTGGTTGTGCAAAATACCTTTCTTGGTCCGATTCGAAAATCCAAGTTACGCTTCAAATTAATATGGTATTTCGGAGTTGTGACGTTGCATCAAAAGAGTCGGCGGATGAAACGGTGGGGCATATTCTATATATTGACTATAGAGAATATCCGTACCTTCACCTTCCATATCAAGGAGTTCAAATAATTCGGAATTAAGAAGTATTTCTTCGAGTTTTCTTTAGTCCATGCAGTTTGCAAGTGAATTGCCCCACCGTTTCGTCTGCCGGGGGTCGGCTACATGAAGGGACGTCACTCTTGTGACACAACGTCACAACTTGACAACTGTAGACTACTGCATGTTTCGATCCAAGGTCGATAATCAGGAATCAGACACTTTCGAAGTTTCAAATTTACTGCGCGGACCAGATCCCTTCAGTATTAAGTATTGTACCATCATACTATTTTCGAGCATGGTATCTTGAAAGATATGTCTCAAACTAGCCCAGTAAACAGAACAGAATTGGCATTCGTTCCTAATTATAAAATCTTAAGTATGTTTCATAGCTCATGCCAAAGTGTCAAAGAGATATTTGTCTTCGCTTCCAGTATCCAATGATGACATGTGCAAAAATAAAATAAAAATACTACAAAACGAAAACGAAGGATCCTCTGTACATGTACATTCACTTTCAGACTAACTTGTAGTCTTGTACTATAACAACCGACATAAGTACAGTTTCTAGAAATCTTGAAACTCCTGAAACTTAATAAAGATATCTTGGTGTCCCTTTTTCGATCTTTTTTGCTCAGATTTGAAATTCTGTAAACAAAATTACAAATCAATCGCTTGTTCCTAGTAACAATGGACAAAAAGATCCTCTTGTCATTAGCTTACAATTATCGGACAATGGTGGGCGCCAAGATCCTTCAGGATCTCTCGTCAAATTATGCCAATAGAAAGAATTCCTACATTTCCAACACAGGAAAAAAAAAGACAATCACCGCGCACTTCGTGTATCCTTTTGGATCAAAACACTTCAAACACGGCAACCCTTTGGTATGAACATAGACCCAGGTAAAATTTAGGCTAAAGATTTTCTGCGAGACTAAAATCAAACTGGGGCATCATTCACTGCTGTTGTCTGTGATTTTGTGTCTGTAATGCTTGTATATTCATTGTTTTGAGAAACTAATGCAATGATTTCACAACTTGGACCAGTGGCTTTTATTCAATTTCATTTCTGGTCAATTTAAGGGGTTGCAACTTGGCTCCTGTACTGAGACGAACCCACGAATAGTATT
>JAVTVY010056581.1:0-29311 GCA_036873755.1 Hanleya hanleyi
AGAATGATACCCACTCTGTCTCTTCCCCTCGTATTTATAGGGCCTATTCTGTGAGAGGCGGGTCGTGTGCAGAGAATACTTTATCGACCACAGGAACTATTTGTTGCAAAGCCGTCTGTTAATCACTAGACGTCTCCTTTTTTCCCGACCGCCGCATCACGGACTTTCCCCTTCGTTCGCTCCCGTCACAAGTGTGTCGATCTCTTCCCGGGGTGACACTGACCCTCTACCCGCTGTGCATTCTTTACATATAGGCCTTTTTTTCCCGGCTGTAGTATCTGGTTTACAGAAACAAAATTCTGCCTTATGTAGTCTTTCATGCGGTTCAGCGAACGCGTCTTCTATAGCACGAACCCACGCTAATTGCTCAGGTGATCGATCGTCCGGTGACAATAACTGGTCTACAATAGGCATTATTTTCTTCAAGGCTTCCCACACAGAAGGAGTTAGGCTGATACTGCGCGATGGCTCTTTGTACCGGCCTAGACGTATGCGAAGGGATGGTATGGTATAGACGTACATGGCATTATCCAGGTGGATGAGCTCTCCGTCCAATTCTCCGCTCAACACGCGTTTAAATTTATTCCACCCATCACGCTCTAGTGTCACCAGATTCCATAGCATTTCAGCGGGTGTCCAGTAAATAGCTAGATCGTCTTTCGCCAGTTTGACTTTATCTGCATACACGTATAACCGCACACTAGGTGTAAGAGGCAAGATGGCTCGTAGTGGTAGCGACATGCTTGCTCTCAATGTCCAACGGTAAATGATACACACTCTGTCTCTTCCCCTCGTGTTTATAGTGTCAATACCACAGCGCCAGGGTGAATAGGGCACAGACTAGTATGAGGCCAACCAGCCGGCGCTGGTTCCGGCGTGAGCGCTCCTGGTCCATAGCGCGAGCATCAAGGATGGCTGTCATAGTCCAGTAGTGGTGAGTGATGGCACGCCTGTCCATCGAGTGCACTCTGTGGAGGACCGCTTCTGTGAACTCGTTCAGGATCTGGCGTCGTCCCTCGTTGTCGTCGACATCTGCAAACATGGACCGGACCACTGCTCGGTAACCCGTGAATGAATTCACCACGGTGGCATACTGTAAAATGCGAGTGGCATGGGGCTGGATCTCCGCCATGGCTCTGTAGAAATGAAGGTGTGGGATCCAGAGGGACATGTTTTATAGACCAGATGTAGCTCTACGGGTGTAGTCCGTGATACGTACTATTCTGATGGGTTAGTCCAAAAAAAGGAAGCAACAACAACAACACAGATTACAGATCAATCCTTTTATTATGCGTGAACAACATAGAAATGCATGTACTGACCTGTCTGTGGGAGGTTTCCCACAATGGCGTTCACCTTCGCGTCTTTTCGTGTACGTCCGTGTCTTTTCGTTAAAGTCCGTGTATCTTCGGTAAAGTCCGTAGGCATTGGGCAAGGAAGCTTTTTCCCGAGACCGAATCACCGCCAGACATGACTGCATCACCGCGGATGAATACATTCTTGCACTCACTCACACCACAGGTCGAGTGAGGTATCAAAGTGAAGCATAGGTGAAGGAGCATCTAATGGACTGGGTGTGGGGTTGACATATCGATAAAAATGGATATGACCTTGAACTGATCACGTGACCTCCCCGTGATGACAAATACCCAGAACCAAGTCAGTACATGCATCCCATAGTCCCAGGTCACGCCCGATTCACGCAGACCGGAAGTGACGTCATACACCTGCGCACAACCGTGATGGAAAAAACCCAGAACCAAGTCAGTACATGCATTCCATACAGGCAGAATGCAGGCAGGCAAGCAAGGCAGGGATGCAGGCAGGCAGGCAGGCAGGCAGGGAGACAGGTCAGGTCAGGTCAGGTAAGTCAGATTGAATACACCCCTTTCCCTAAAAATGGACTCCTTTTATATCCAATTGACCTCATTTGCATATTTTCAAAAGGGTGGACAACAAACAGGCCGCCATTTTGAAACACACCACCCATAACACACACAAACAAGCCGCCATTTTGAAAAAACCCCAAATACCTCATTTGCATATTTTCAGTAACAACAGGCCGCCATTTTGAAACACACCACCCATAACACACACAAACAAGCCGCCATTTTGAAAATATGCAAATGAGGGCCGGGAAGGGGGCAGGTGAAATTGTCCACCATTTTGAAACACACCACCCATAACACACAACTACAAGCCGCCATTTTGAACCCACCCACCCACACTCACACACTGACTGACACCGGTGAGTGGGTGGGTTCAAAATGGCGGCACCTTATTTTACACACACAACACCATAAGCCGCCATTTTGAACCCACCCACTCACATACCAGGTCAATCAGTGCACGGGGTGAGTGGGTGGTTCAAAATGGCGGCACCTTATTTTACACACACAACACCATAAGCCGCCATTTTGAACCCACCCACTCACATACCAGGTCAATCAGTGCACGGGGTGAGTGGGTGGGTTCAAAATGGCGGACTTTCAGGGGTCTGGGGAAAATAAAAAGTGCCGCCATTTTGAACCCACCCACTCACATCAAACTCACGCATGCGCACCCCCTCAATACCGACCGGTGAGTGGGTGGGTTCAAAATGGCGGCACCTTATTTTACACACACAACACCATAAGCCGCCATTTTGAACCCACCCACTCACATACCAGGTCAATCAGTGCACGGGGTGAGTGGGTGGGTTCAAAATGGCGGCACCTTATTTTACACACACAACACCAATTTATACCGGTGAGTGGGTGGGTTCAAAATGGCGGCACCTTATTTTACACACACAACACCATAAGCCGCCATTTTGAACCCACCCACTCACATACCAGGTCAATCAGTGCACGGGGTGAGTGGGTGGGTTCAAAATGGCGGACTTTCAGTGGTCGGGGGAAAATAAAAAGTGCCGCCATTTTGAACCCACCCACTCACATCAAACTCACGCATGCGCACCTCCCCAACCTCCCCCAATTGTGACGTCAAAACAGGTTCTGCGCATGCGCAGTGAGGAGGAATTTGTTCTTCTTGCGCATTGTATACTACTAGTGACTTTCGTCAACTGAAGGTAGAATGTGAGTAGAACGGATTTACCATGCACGAATAGTCGATCTCCGTATATCTGTGGATTTCCTTCCGCTCCGACCAAATAAAATTCTCAATTATTATCAAACCATTTACTAGTACTTCCATCGCTCTATTGATATCCACGAGCAGAACTATCGTTCTTGTAGACAAGAGAATTATTATCGGCCTATAGACGGTTATACAAGATGAGAACAATACTGTTTTGGTAAGGGCATTGACCCGCCATTGTATGTTACTCCTTCGGGGACCCTTCCATTCGTACGTCTCCCCAGACTGACCCAGTACGACGCACGATGGAAGCCATTAGCCTGTGTTTGGCCCGTTGGATAGTTAACGGTTAATGACTTGACAGAGTGGGTGGGGCCTTGTGTTCCAAGCCGTCACTTACCGTCAGTCATTCTGAGTAAATAAACTCTGATTCTCTGTAATTTCTATCGATTTCCTCGCTAACTTTCCCGGCACAGAACACTTCGGAAGACAACGGCTAGCAGGAAGAAATTCACCCTTCCACTGACAACCCAAGGCTCTCCAGATTCGCTTTGCTGGTCGATCGACGTCGCGTCGAGTTTCAAATGATTATGTCTCATTCGACATTAGGTGGCTTGAAAGGACAAGAAACAGGATTTTCATTTCCGCGGGGCGCGAAAAACCTAATCTGGGAGATTTTAGGTGTGTTTTCAATGGGCTGTTCTCCAACATGGTAAATACTCGATGTCTACTTTCAGCTCTGGGATTAGATCTATTACGGCGACTATGTCAACGTTACGCTATCACGTAAAGACATCTGGCCATCCAGTGGAAATTTAGCGTGCAACGCCGTGACTTCAACTTCCGGTTTAGGAATGAAGAGGGCTGTGGACAGAGAGGGGTTCAGTAAATTATCAGGAGTCCATTATCGTTAGGATCAGTTTACAACAGCTTAACCCTCTCTGTACCGTATCGGTACAATTATCAGGAGTCGATAGAAATATAGTTCAATGATTGCCTGTCGTTGGCATACAAAAATAAAGACTTTCTATATAAATATTTTCATCATGTTATATCTTGTTCGAAAGCTTGGAGTATAATCTTTGAAACTGTGTAAGCGATGATAAGTATATATTCGCTTCGTTCATGTTCATGACAGTGTTGATACCAGCTTGGAAGTCTTAAAAATGCCGGTACAGAGGGAGTTGAGGTAATAAGCCTTGGTCAATAATGGTGACGGTATAACTAACTGATTGATGGTTAGGCTATATGTATATCATCAAGAAAACTCTTTGGCTTCTATCGAGAGCCTTATTGTTAGTTCCAATCTCAAAATGTAATAGAATGGATGCCTCCCCTGTATATGCATAAAACAGGAAGGTATGGCTGGCCGATACGGACGAAATTAGAATTATATTGGCTGATAATACCAGGAGCCTGATTGGTTACCACAATTTAGTTTGCCTTTCATTGGGTGATGGCCGTTCATTCTCCGAGTCTGTCTGTGCGCATAGACAAGGCATCTCGTACCTGTACATCTGAATTTAACATATGCTGCCTTTATTAAACCATTATCAATGTCATAACTTAGGAAATTATATTACAGATATTTCAACAAGTTGATTATACACCGTTCATTTCTGTTGTTTTAATTATAAGTAGTGGTCATAGGCATACGTCAATTGAATTTAATAATCAGGACTGACCACTCTGTAAGCTTTGATTAGAGTTTAGGGACTGGCCAGGCCGTGTGACAGTTCCGGTACTTCCTGATTTCAAATCATTTTAATTGACTAAAACAAAGCCATCTCGCAGTGCATGGCCAAGATTAGTTGAGAGTTGAAATTTATATTCTCTGTCGTTAGCGGAATACGCCCCATTTGTAAATAGCCATTTAATATGAGAACCTGTATATAAATTTTAACATGGACAGTAAACTGGCCGTTTACGACCACCGACAGCGACCACTTCGCCATTCTGACGAAAATTAGTATAAAACCGGACTCTGAAAGGACAGATGCCCCTCCAAAATTTCAGTACTCCAAAGCCGACTGGAATAGCTTCCAGAAAGACTGTCAAAGCCTAAATCATGACGAGATATTCAATTCCGATCCAGAGATGTTCAATGAAAACATTACAAATTCACTACTAAACATAGCACAAAAATATATTCCGATATCACAACAGCGCCACAACAAAAACCCGGTACCCTGGTGGAACCCAGAGTGTGCAAAGAATATTGCGGCCAAAAAGAAGGCACTTAGAAAATTCAAAAAAAGTAGGCTCCAAAGTGATCACGCTAACTACAAGGAACTCAAAATTATAGCTGAAAAAAGTGTCAAAGAAGCTAAATCAAAATGCTGGGAAGACTTTTGCAACACTATAGATACCAAAAACAATTCAAAAAAAGTATGGAACAAAATAAAAAATATACAAGGAAAGTTAGCAAACACAGTCCCTGTACTGAACAAAACTAAAAAAAACGAACAAAGAAAAGGCAGAACACCTCGCCGAATCTTTCGCTTCAAACAGTAGCGATAGCAACCTGCAACCAGAATTCAGAAAAATTAAGGAAGAGACAACAATAGAAAACAATTTGGACGATCATTTAGAAAACTATCTCAATGCAGACTTCAACATTAATGAATACCGCAAAGCTATCCACTGTAAAAAAGAGAGCTCACCTGGTGAAGACAAACTAGGATACACGATCCTTAAACACCTACCAAATAAAACATAGAAACTAATTTTGCAACTAATTAATGTCAGCTGGCAGACCAAACAACTTCCAAGTAAATGGAAAACGTCTATCGTTATCCCAATCCCAAAACCAGGTAAAGATCCATCCGACAGCAACTCTTACCGCTCAATTTCTCTCACTTCAAATCTATGCAAAATAATGGAAACCATGGTAAAGAATAGACTGGAATTTCATTTGGAAAACAACTTATTAAACAAAACTCAAAGCGGCTTTCGTAAGAACAGAAGTACGTTAGACCATATAGCCAGATCACAACACTCAATAAAAAAGGGGAATGCCAAACATCAGTACACACTAGGTATCTTCCTAGACATAGAAAAAGCATTTGACCTTGTATGGCAGGACGGCATAATTATTCAATTAAGCCAACTTGGGATTAAGGGAAGAATGTAACACTGGATAAAATATTTCCTAAACAATAGAAATTTTAAAGTTCGCATAGGAAACACCCTATCCACCGACCATGAATTAGACAACGGTACCCCTCAGGGAAGCGTCATAAGCCCCACCCTTTTTAACATCCTCATCAATGGCCTAGCCGATGAAATTGACACGAAACATCCTGAAGTAGAACAGTCCCTATTTGCTGACGATTCTGCCCTCTGGAAAACCGCACGTTCCATACAAAAATTGACAGGTATAATGCAAAATACACTAGATACAATTAGCGGCTGGGCGGATAAATGGGGCTTCAAATTTTCCGCCCTCAAAACAACGGGCATTATATTTTCAAACAATAAACACATTGACGTTAAACTAACGCTAGGAGGTCAGAAAATTGAATTCAAAAATAGTGTTAAATACCTAGGCATGATCTTTGACAGAAAACTCACATGGAAAGACCACATCGATCAACTAGTTCTTCGGTGCAATAAAGACCTGAACCTCATGAGGTGTGTGTCTGGAACAAACTGGGGAGCCAGTAAATATAGTTTGATAAAATTATACCAAACCCTCATTAGGTCAAAAATAGATTACGGGTCCATCGCCTACCAATCAGCATGTAAGACACAACTAAAAAGAATAGACAGCATTCAATATTCTGCTCTAAAAGTAGCTACTGGAGCTTTCAAGGGAACCGCCCTATGTAGTCTTCAAATAGAAACCAATGAGAAACCTCTTCGTTTAAGACGAGAGGAACTGTCCCTGAAATATGCAGGAAAAACTAGAGCTAAGGGCGATAATCACCCATGCCACAACATTTTTGAAGATAAAAGCGAATATGAATATTTAAAGAAAAACTGGGAAAAAGACTCCGCCCCCCTCGGCTACACCGTAAATAACCTATTCCAGGAACACGAAATTCCCATCGCACACATCTGCGACACAGACAAAATCACTAGGCCACCCTGGGAATTAGAGTCGCCCCACGTGGACACAAGTATACACGACTACCTCACAAACAAGGACAACCCAGACTTTATAAGAGCCACCACCCTTGAATATATCAACCAAAACTGGAAAAATTACTTAAAAATCTATACAGACGGATCGAAAAACACAAGTGATAACACAGGATCAGCTTTTGTTATACCTGAGCTCAACATACAAAATGGTTTCAAACTTCCAGACAATATGTCTGTATACACTAGTGAACTGATTGCTATAATTAAGGCTCTCGAATGGATCATCGAGCACAAACCAACCCGTGCGGTGATACTCAGTGACTCCCTTAGTGGACTCACATCCATTGAAAATTCTATATCTGACAGTAGACCTGATCTCATACACAAAATACAATGTATCTGTACACAAATACGCAACGATGGTATAGACGCCATTTTAGCATGTCAACATCAGAGGCAACGAAGCAGCCGATAAACCTGCCAAAGACAGTCTTGCCAAAACTACACACGATGTGCCAATAGGATTAGGATGTAAAGAACTCAACACTATCATTATACGCAAAATAGATAGCAAGTGGCAAAAGGAATGGAACGAAGAAGAACGTGGACGATGGTTACATAAGATTCTTGATGGAGAAAAAAGACAAGTCCAAGGATTCCAGTTAGACAATAAGCGTGATGACCGCATCATCACAAGATTAAGACTAGGCAAAACCGGACTTAAATCACATCTGTCCATGCTTCTGAAAAACACCTCACCACTCTGTACCGCATGCAACAATGTAGAAGAAACAATAGAACATGCCCTACTTGAATGCCCAATACACTACCCACAACGCGAAACGAATTAAAAAAATTCAACACTCCCTTAACATTACCAGCGATATTAAACCCTAAGCCCCCCATTAGAAAACAGGTATTCAAGTCCTTAATAAATTTTATCAAAACTGCTGGCTATTATTCCAGTATATAACACTACCCCCGTGCATGCGCATCACTAACTAACAATGTCAGCATTGGCCAAAATTTCTCTTTTGGAATAAAATATAGGCAATGTGGGCACCGGAGATACCATGTTCCGTGTGGGCCGGTTGCCACATTAGTCTCAAAAATCGGAGGCCAAGACCAATCAACATCCCTGCGACAATATTGGCCAAAAATCTCTCTTTCGCAATAAAATAGGCAATGTGGGCACCGGAGATACCATGTTCCGTGTGGGCCGGTAACCACATTCGTCTCTAAAACCGAAAGGCCGCTACCAATTCAACAATCAAGGACATAAATCATTAGCACACGTCCAAGAAACAACCACGCACACAAATAAAGTCACCCACAAAAAAGAATACTACACACTTTTTCATCATATACTTTCAGAAATGGAGATGAACATGATGAAGATCATCATCGTCGGTCCACAAGAACGTCCAGAATAAAAAATTCGACCCTATACCACGCCAGACACGCTACCCCACCGAACTGAGCAACCAGAATACCAAATCCTAAACCACACCGACACGCTACCTCATGGATGACACCGAACTGACGCCTCAATACAGAATATGATCCTTTTACTTTCACGCAATATAGGACGTAGACCTGCCGTCCTGTGCCCCAATACACACTCCAAGCAATTGTTACAGGCACAGATTTCTGGAAGAACCCACCCTGTTCCCAAGGGCGTCGCTAGGGAAGACGATTCGAAAAATATTGAAGACGCCCATGGTTTTTTCTGGACGGCTTTGTGCGTACAAGGGGTACCAAGACAAAGGAATCATCCACGCGATTACAGTGAACTCATATTTACCAGTATAACTTAACCAAAAACCAGAAAGAGACTTACGAACTTGTACATAGCGATTCTTATTTACTTCTATTTATATCTCCTACTCATCTCTCATTGTTATTTATTATTTGTTTATTCATTTATTTATTTATATACTTAGCGCTGGAAAAGATATTCAAAAAACAAAGAAATGTACCGCGAAATTCAAATAAAACATTGAGTTGATGGGCCGCGAAATCCGAATGGGAAGCGGCCCTTAAACTACAATTTCAATCAATCAAACTGGCCGTAGAAATGATCTGGTCAAGAGGGCAGGTTTCCTGATTCGGAGTTCAAATCATTCTATTTCGTAATGTGTTCTGCTGTATATAGTGTACCCCACTAATCTGATTCTATAGCAATTTGAAATCTCTTGAATTCACTAAGCTCTAACTAAGTTTAACGCCATGTCTTGGCTGTATACTAGAACAAATCATAAAGCATGTAGAATTTGATTGGTCAGCATTGAACTTTTTCAACTCTTGTGTCCGAATATTAACAATGGTTAGACATTCTCAATTCACACACTGTAAAGTCGGCGTGGAGCTTTTAAACACATGTTAAACATGTTTCACACATCAACGTGTTTTACAAAGTGTCATTTCGCTAAACGTATTTAGCTTCATTGTGTCTCATGGCTAAACACATGGAGCTATATCCGTCTAAATAGCTAAACAGGTTTAGATTACCACGTGTTTAATTCCCGTTTGAAGACCTACAGTGCACAATTTTCAACAAGTTAAACGCCAGTGGATGTGATTCTGAGACCCGTTTAGCTTTTAAACATGTTGAATAAACCTCTGACGTGGAGCTGTTAAACACGACTAATGCTGACAAGCGGATGATGAAGACATATTTCAGCTAAACATGTCAAAATTGTCAGTCATATTCGCGGGCAAATTAACAGCGCCCTCTGTATATCGATATTCTGATTGGCTAATAAGTTCACGTGTTTTTTTTTTGTGAGCGTCTGCTCCTGCATTTGTTGGTGAAACAAGGGGCGGGATCGTGGAACGATGTCTGGAACAAACTAAGCCACCTCAGTTTACTACTTAGAATAAGTCAAGGTAATGTAGTGTAGTCGATTCACGATGTCACATTTTGCCCCAGTTTGTTGTATACGTTATGACAGACCAGACAACTGTGCGACGCTCTTTGCTCTCGGAGGGGCGGAAGTGCCGTTGTTGGCGCTCGATCTGTGAACGAACCACGAAGTAAACGTGAATTGAATCCACTGCTCTTCTTCGTGTCTTTGAGGTAGGAACTACCTTCGTATTTGATTGTACATTCATGTAAGAATTATTATGAACTAGTTTAGCATAATTTGGCTAAGTGTCAGTGCTGGAAAAGGCGATTTTCTATGTGAAAATAGTAGAAATCTCATGGGCGTCGCTAGGATTTTTCAAAGGGGGGTCGATTATCATAGCACTTTAGGCGAGGGTCCAGGGGCCGCCTAGGCCCCGGAAGCTCCGGGGTCCTAGATCGCCGGAGATGCGTTCTAAGCGTTTTCCCGGAATTAAATCTGAACATAATGTATGCAGATTTAGGGTTATATTATACAGCTCTGAGACCTTAGATGGTCTGAGATGCATTCTGAGCGATTTCCACGTCATTTGTCAAATATCAGTATTATATTTTATTCTCTTGTCATCTTGAAAACACAATAATAACGCTTTGGGCCTATATGCCTATATACCTCGTAGGCTAACCCAGTGGCATCGGAACGTAATTGAAAGTTGGGGACCACTATCACAGCCCAACAGCTCCGGGGTCCTAGATAGCTGGAGATGCGTTCTGAACGTTTTTCCGGAGATAAAGCTGATCATACTGCATGCACATTTATGATTCTATTTTCACGATTTTTTTTTTCGCAATTATAAGCATGCATCGATATTGAAAACATCGCACCTCGTGCCTTCATCCATTTGACGTTCTAGTTATATTTAAAACATACAAAACCATGATTTATAGTTCTTGGGAGGGAAACCAATATGCCTACAGATACGATTCATTCACACAAAGATAAAACAAGGAAATTCTCACAGCCCAACAGGCGAGGGTCCACGAGCCGTTTAGGCCCCGGAAGCTCCGAAGTTCCAGATCTCCAGAGACGCGTTCTAAGAGTGTTCCCAGAAATAAATTCGAACGTAATGTATGCAGATTTATGGTTCTATTTTCACGTATGTTTCGCATTTATAAGCACTCATCGATATTGAAAAAATCATACTTCATGCCTGAATCCATTTGACTGTTTAGTTATATTTATCACATAAAAAGAACACATAAAAAACCGATGACATTTACATGGTGGAACATTAGAACCAATATGATAGCGATTCTTTCACACAAAGCTAAAATGAGTGATCGTCACAGCCTGACAGGCGAGGGCCCAGGGGCCGCCTACGCCCCGGAAGCTCCCGGGTCTCCGGTTGCCGGAGATGCGTTTTACCCGTTTTCTCGGAAACAAATCTGAACACAATGTATATAGATCTATGGTTCTATTTTCACATTTGTTTCGCATAAACCCGCATCGATATTGAAGGATATGCCGGACTCCATTTGACTTTCTGGTTTGACACAATGAAAACGGGCCTTTTACACACCACTACACGTCTTGGCACTCTATCTGTAATTTTTATGTTTTTATTTTATTTTATGTTTTTATGCTTTTTTTATTTTGTTTTTGTTTTTCTTTTCTCTGTTTTTGTTTTTTTGTTTTTTGTTTTTGTTTTTTCTTTTGCTTTTTCTCCTGTTTTTTTTTGGCGCGGCCAAGGGGGGGTCGTTCGCACCGGACGACCCCCCCCTAACGACGCCCCTGAATCTGTCATTAGTGGGGTAAACGTTGCATATACGTTGCTATGTCGGTAAAGGGGCTTTACATTGCGAGATTAGTGCTTCGATAATAGTGAAGAGATATGCACATCTAGATCTTTGTAGTTACCGATGTATAAGTAATGGTAGTAACACGATTGATACGTTGGATAAATTTGTTTGACGTAAATATGTACTAGTATCGGAAACTGGGTGTTAGCTCAGGTATATATTATTAAGGGAGAGTGGGACTTCTCAATAACCAACCTAGTCGTCCGCTTCTCTGTGAAGTTATTGATGTACGTTGGAGTTATAGTTGTGGTTATGTTGGGAATGATTGCAGTAATTTAATTAATTAATGAAGGAATGCTGAATTATTTGCGGATTTATTGAATTACATTATGAGTTATTAATATTCATTTATTGATGAATCCTTGTGGGTCGGCGTATTCGACTGAAATTTTTTGAATTCGACTGAAAAAACGGAAACTCGGTAGGTTATTTGTTGATAGCTCGCTCAATACTTGTTCGATTCTGACAATTTACACTTTCCGGAGTAGCTGAAGAGATTCTCTTTTCAAAAATATATAGTTTGATGACAGTTTGATGTGGACTTCGCTGAAATTTTTTCTGGACCGACCGACATGCAGTTTTTCTTATCCGGAAAATTATTCCGTGAACTGACTGAAATACTTTTAGGTTTCCGGAATGCTCTACTTGATCTGGCCAGGCTGTTTTTCTCTACCTGTGTACCTTTCCTAATTTTAGCTATATCATCTGTTCCTGAGGCGAAAGAAAAGTTTGATGAGGAACTCTAAAAAGAAGGAAGCCGAGACAAGCCATTACTAAAACAGTTATTCTGAATTCTCCATAAGAACAGGCGAGAGGCAATTGGGTCAGTCGGGGATAGTTCGGTCAAGAATCTTTTTGAGATTTGTCCCCTCCTCCAGGATGCAGAATTTGTGAGTATAGGTCATAACTTAAATTATTAAGTTTTCATTACCGATATTCATTGCAGTGCTCGAAATCTATTTGCTGGACATGCCCCACAGAGAATTGACTTGTCTGGCAATATTTTCCGGCATTGTCCGACAGTTTCATCATCAAGCAGACAGAGAAACAAAGCGATTAGAAGAAAATAATTTTTAGTGTCTTCCACGATGTTTCACTGCGATCGAAAAATCGCTTCACGTTTTCCCGTTGCAAAAATCCACTGTCATTGTTGTTTACGGCTGGGCTTTCCCGGCGACCTATTTAGCAGGATAAGATTAAAACAGTGGTGGGAGGACTTGGAGATGCTAGCCATCCGTTCCACATCTTGTGAACATGATACCTTGAGAACAATTCGACCAATCGACTTCAAACTTTAGAAGGTGCTTCACATCAGTTAGACGGTCATTGGTATTAATTTTCACTCGAGTACGTAATCCAAGATGGCTGCCATCGACCATATTGGATTCTGTCTCCCACATCTTGTGAATGCGATAACTCGAGAACAATTTGAACCAATCGACTACAAACTTGGGAAGGTTCTTCATGTCAGTCAGACGGCCATTGGTATTGATTTTCACTGATGTGCGTAATCCAAGATGGCTGCCATTGACCATATTATATTTCATCCATCCCACGTCTTGTGAACGCGACATCTTGAGAACAAATCAACCAATCGACTTCAAATTTGGGAAGGTTCTTAACATCAGTTAGATGGTCATTGGTATTGATTTTCACTGAGGTAAGTAATCCAAGATGGCTGCCATTGACAATATTGGATTCCATCCGTCTCACATCTTGCGAAAGCAATACCTCGAGCACAATATGACCAATCGACTTCAAAGTTCGGAAGGTTCTTCACATCAATCTGATGGCCATTGGTATCAATTAATTTTCATTGAGGTAGTATGTAATTCAAGATGGTTCCCATTGACCATCTTGGATTCCGTCCTTCCTGCATCTTTTGAGCATGATATTTTAAGAACAACTTAACCAATCGACTTCAAACATGAGAAGGTGCTCCACATCAGTTAGATGGCCATTGGTATTGATTTTCCCTGAGGTACGTAATCCAAGATGGCTGACATTGACCAACTTGGATTCCGTGTGTCCCGCATCATGTGAATGCGGTATCGTGAGAACAATTCGTTCCATTGACGTCAAACTTCAGAAGGTGCTTCACATCAGCTAGACAGCCCTTGGTATTGATTTTCATTATGTAATCCAATATGGCTGCCATTGACCATTTTGGATTTCACTCACCCATATTGTGCACATATGTGTTGTGAACACAATATCTTGATCCATTCCTCCCATCGATTTATAAATCTCACCATCCACAAACCCATATACGACTACAGATTGACTTACATTCCAGTTTTACACTACCCATTACTGATTCCCAAACCTCCTCAAATTGTCTCAACAATTCCAGTTAAACGTCTCTTTCCACATACACATATCCACTTTGCAAGTTATATTTAAGGAGATATTGGAAGCGTATATGCTGTACGCTCTCAAACAGGCTACTTGGCGGAGGACCTGCTAGCTACTCGGCTTGTAACATTGGACATATGGGTTGCGTGAGTTGTTGGGGATCTGTCCCCCCATGTTCTTTTTCCTGGAACAGCCCCTGAAGGCATTAAGCATATATTTTACACATTCATCCATTTGTCTGATCTTTCTCAATATTTGCTTAGTTAAATTTGAAGCTATCCAAATAGGAGTTGCAAATTGGCACAAAATTGACACACCCTCTTATTTTCTTATGTTATTCAAGGGAACAGACCTTGCGGATCTGGACGTTAAAGCCTGGTTGAAGTTTCAAGAAGAATTAAAAACCAAATCAGAAGTGCGAATTGAGTCCTTCCTGAGTGTTATATTTTCAAGAGTTGTGGCCCTTCATTCTTGAAATCTTCGTGAACTGAGACTTGTCCGAGCTGGATTTCCTGGATTTGTGTGTCCCATAGTGTCCCATAGTTGTGCAGGGTAAAGTTTCTCTGTGTTTCGCTTAGATTTTCAAGAGTTATGGCCCTTCGTTCTTGAAATCTCCGTGAATTATTTGTCCTGGCTGGATCGCGGTTAATATTGTATGGACATGTATGAAATTTGCATGTTGTGTGGACAATGCCCCATAGTTGTGCAATGTAAAGTTCCTCTGCATATCGGTTATATTTTAAAGAGTTATGACCCTTTGTTCCTCAAACCTCAAATATATATATTTGTCCAGGCTGGATTGATACTTAGGATATACATTATACAAATGAATCAAGGTGAAGAAAGTGACTTAAGCAGAGTTGTCATATTTTTGCGAAATAGGCCTTGATTTACCAATTAAAATCATTCCATTTCCAATTAACCGATCTGGGGAAAGTGGCTACATATATATGTTATTCTACATTCCAAAGCAGACCAGTGTAACTGCATGTATAGTCTCGGATTTATGATGAATTCAATTGACGACGTAATACACATTATTGTCACCATACAATAGTTGTGCATGTGTTGGACTTTTTCAACCTGATTCACATTTTTCTGAGCTCAGTTGTTCCCCTTCATCATGTATATCAGAAGCATTTTAAACAACCTGTTGTGGATATATCAAATACACCATTTCATCTATTTTCAAGCCTGGTTTCCACCAACTTTCTTAGTCTCAGGATTTATAATGAATTCAATTGATGATTTAATTGTCACCATGCAGCAGTTGTGGATGTTAAGGACTTTTCGACCTGATGGCATGATTCTGAGTTGTTCCCCCTGATTATGTAGAAGCAGCTTAAACGACCTGTTGTGGAAATATTAAATGAGCCAGTTTGACTATTTCTAAGGCTAGTTTTGATAACTGCTGTCAACCTTGTGGCCTAATGACTACTTTCCTCAATAAATTTATGGATTATTTTATTTCAGTTTGTTGTTGGCCTCTGATTTCTCCACCAAAGTAGATTAAGCAGTTGTGTGCCTTGGCACTAAGAAGGGGATGCATGGTGTGTCCATGGAGACAAAGAATATGAAGTCGAAGAACATAACATCCATACTGCCATTGCTAAACATGTTCAGAAGCTAAACGCTTGAGCTACGCGCATGCTCGTCAACACTTTTTCCACACATCCAATGGCTAAACATGTTCCCCGGATGTAATGTTTAGGATTTAAACGTGTTTAGCAGAGCACTATGGCTAAACATGTTTAGTAGGGAACTGTCGATAAACATGTTTAAACCCTAAGCACCAAATCACTAAACCACATGTTTAGCGGGATGACGTGTGGAAAAAGTGTTGACAGGTATGCGCGTAGCTTATGTGTTTAGATCCTCCACACATGTTTAACAGTGCACTAAAGCGTTTATTATCATCACCAACTTTTGTTTACTGCATGTTATAAAAGTTTGTAATAAATTCGATGTAGGCAATCAATTAACGTCTTGACTCAGAAGACAATACTATCTATGTCTTCAGACGATAACTGGGTAATCCTACATAAATGTGGTAAATCTATGTCCCATAACATTTCCAGAAGATAAATTCGAATTTTCTCGCAGATTTCAGTTCTCTGGCATAAATCAACGAAATAATAATATATTTTATGTTTTATAACAAACTGTAGTTTATTATAATGTTTAATTTAATTTTTTCTGTGGTTTACCCCGATAAACTCTCAATTTTCTGGTGTCCCAATTACAGGATTGATAAATTTCAGTAAAATTTAGTTTGCCGAAATAGCGTGCGCCAGCAAGAATTTGGGCCTATATATATAAAATTTATCTTATAGAATAACAATATGTGTAATATAATACCTTAAAGCCAAAAATATATGAAGATATTTTTTAGTTTTTACCCTGTCCCAGGAAGTTTTTCTTTACTGTTACGTTATATTGGTATTGAAGACACTTTAAAAGGATAGGGCCCTGGCGCGATAATCAGCTGAGTTAGCAGAGGATATTTTACATTATTGATCCGAGAAGGTTTCACCGTGTACAAGAGAACGTCGGTCACCAGATTCGCGGTTGTATTTGATGTATACGTCCGTATACCTTTAAATTGTCTTCACTGTTCATATTTAATATATGTTAATATCATACCTGCAAACCCGTATCATTTAGAAATGGCAAGATTAACAATCTATGTTATCAATGGTTGTAAACAGCAAGGTGCCATTTAAAAATGTTAACGATAGAAATTTCTTTACCGTTACGCAATTTTTACTGTCTTTATCGTTACAAGAAATCCCAATTTCGCGTAACGGTAAAGACAAAAGCAGGACAATACTCCACAAATGTACACAAAGTTACTGTTTGTCGGAAATATAACGATACCATATACTATATTAATTTACTGCTTTAAAAAAAAAGCCGAAGTTAGGAACAAATCTGAAAAATACTACATGTATATATTTCACAAATGCTAAGTATAACTGTCAAAGAGCTTAATCTAAATTGCTGATTACTTTTTTGACTAAAATATGGATTTAAAGACTTTTATTTAAAATCTGAATGGAAATATTGTCGTAGCGGTAAAGACAGGTATATCTTCCAACATACAGACGAAAAAAAGGAGAAAAATCTTGATATTTCACAAAAGAAGAAAATTTCCAGCTGTGTAATGAGTGCACTGAAGCAAAATTTTACCATAATAATTGTATTTGAAATTTGAAAAACATATATATTCCCCAATTTACTACATTTCTGTAGAATTATCTAACTATGTTATGAGAAGGTTTGCTCTGTTGTATTTGTACTCTGCTGGAGAAAATAAAACTCGTGTCGCCTGTATTCGACCATCGTCGTCTGGTACCTGATCCCCGATAAATCCTAGACAACGCTAGGTTTTCCCTAGTCCGTCTGAACAAGCTCGGTAAAGTTAGCAACCGGTTCATTATTCACTTTCAGCCGTGGATTCGCGCGAATAGGCGGCCGTGGATTCGCGAATGTGCGGCCGTCGATTCGACCGTTTTTGCCCCACTGAATATGCGGCCACGTATTCGGACTAAAAAAGCGAATACACGGCCGTCGATTCGTCAGAATATGCCAGTGAGTCATAACCACCCATTATCCAAAAACCTCACAGTTAATATACCTGAAAATCATCGGAAATGCACAATGCGATTATAGTAATACTCCATACATACTTTTGGAAAGAAAGATAAAAGATCAGTTCCGTAGTATTGCATAAACTATCATTTACCACCATACCGATTAGTTCATACAGTCAACCAGGTTACTGATTAGGCCTACCACTTAACCCTATCTGGCCTGGGCCATTTGGGGTGTATCGCAGCCTGGGGGGGGGGGAGGCGGAAAGTGCCCCCTATATATTTTCTCTACCACTAAGGCTAGAGCGCTGAAACTTACCACACAGTATCTTGGGTTCAAGCTCTACCGCAAAATGCAAAAAAAAGCCAACATGGCCGCCATGATGACGTCACAGTCACGTAATGTTCTCGGAAGCCATTTTTCGGCCTTTTGGGGTCAATTTTTCGAAATTTTCAATTTTCAGATTTTTCTCTCGAAAAAAATCTAATAAAATAGAAAATAATTAGTTTTGCATAAACAAAATACTTTTAATGCCTTTTAGGCAAAGAAAATGTCAGGAAATGGGGCGAAAAGAGTGAAAAACACTACTTTCGCGGATACCACATGGCCGCCATTTTGAATTTACCCATCATCCTCTGCCCAGGGGTTATTGAAAATAGGCTCAAAATGACCCCAAGAATACAAGCTTAAAAGTCACAAAGTTTCAGCCTCCTCGGTTTTGTCGTTTCGGAGCAGCAGAGAAAAGTTCACTAGGGGGGCACTTTCCGCCCCCCCCCCAGACCAGGTAGGGTTAACTACTATTTAAGTACCACTTAACAATCAGTTTTACCCGGCAACGACCATTCTACCCTACACCAGTGGTATTAATAGGCGAAATGCTTAACCCTATCTGGCCTGGGCGTTGGGAGTTGTCCATGCCTGGTGGCGGGATGGGGTGAGAGGGGGGGCATTCCGCCCTCCCCCTAAATAGCTTCTCTTACCGCTTGGGCTAGGGCGGAGAAACTAACCACATGCTCTTAGGTCAAGCCCAATCAGAAACTGTAAAAATGGACGCATTTTAAACATCACAATCACGTCAGTTTGAAAAGATACATTTTCTTTGGTCCACTTTTTCCATCAGATGTTTACATGACACCCTTTTATAACTTTCCGTCAGATGTTTATGCAACAGAAGTGAAGTGATAATGTGATATAAAATAAATGAAATAGTTGTTGTTTTTTTTGCAGTTATATAAATTTAAACATATTAGAAAAATATGATTCTGTAATACCACATGGCCGCAGAATCAAAACATTAGACAAAATGACTTTTAATATCATAAAGCACCAAAGTGAGCATTATTCCAGGTGATGTCTCTCACACCACAGTGTTTCCAAGGTTTTTGCGAGGCCACATTATCCAGCCTGTGGATTCACGCTAACACTCAACATTCATTTTTTGCCATGTGGCAACCCGATGACTTTTCAATCATATGCCTGTTTAGGACACTAAATTGGTCAAATAGTACATGAGAGCTCATTTACGGAGGCATCGTAGACTGTCTTCGGAAATCGGTTTACCCTGCTGGAGGCTTCATGCAGTCAAGCAGGTTACCTACTACCATAACATTCAGCTTTGCCCGGCAACCCATTAAACATAGCCCCCTTACCCGTTTTGCAAGGTGAAATTTGTCAAATAATACATTGAAGATCAATTACGGGGGCATCGTACCACAGTCTTCGAAATCGGTTGCCACCCTTTTGAAGCATTCATGCAGTCAAGCACGTTACCGACTACCGCCGCATTCTTTTTAGCGGCAACCCATTAAACATAGCCGACACAGTCCGTTTAAAGACGAACTTTGTCAAAAAGTACATAAATCCTATTTTTACGGGGCATCGTAGACGGTCTTCGAAATCGGTTTGCACACTTTTGAAGTATTCATGCAGTCAAGCACGTTACCGACTACCACCCAACATTAAGTTTTGCCCGGCAACCGATTAAACATAGCCGACACAGTCCGTTTTAAAAGACGAACTTTGTCAAAAAGTACATGAACGTAGACGTACGTAGACGGTCTTCGAAATTGGTTGCCACCCTGTCGAAGGATTCATGCAATCAATCAGGTTACCCACTACCACTTAACATTCAGCTTTGCCCGGCAACCTATTAAACATAGCCCACACACCCCGTTTTAAAATACGAAATGTGTCAAAATAGTACAGCAAGGTCAATTACGGGGGCATCGTAGACGGTCTTAGAAATCGGTTGCCACCCTTTTGAAGGATTCATGCAGTCAAGCACGTTACCGACTACCACTTAACATTAAGTTTTGCCCGGCAACCCATTAAACATAGCCGGCTGGTGCCGTTTTAAGACGAACGTTGTCAAAAAGTACATGAAATCTCATTTAGGACTTAAAATAGTACAGGAAGGTCAATTACGGGGCATCGTAGACGGTCTTAGAAATCGGTTGCCACCCTTTTTGAAGTATTCACACCAGTCAAGCGCGTTACCGACTACCACTCAACATTAAGTTTTGCCCGGCAACCGATTAAACATAGCCAACACAGTCCGTTTTAAAAGACGAACTTTGTCAAAAGTACATGAAATCTCATTTGCAAGGGGGCATCGTAGACGGTCTTCGAAATCGGTTGCCACCCTGTCGAAGGATTCATGCAGTCAATCAGTTTACCCACTACCACTTAACATTCAGCTTTGCTCGGCAACCCATTAAACGTAGCCCACACACCCCGTTTTAGAATACGAAATGTCAAAAATAGTACAGTAAAGTCAATTACGGGGGCATCGTAGACGGTCTTGAGAATGCGGTTGCCACCCTTTTGAGGTATTCATGCAGTCAAGCACGTTACCGACTACCACTCAACATTAAGTTTTGCCCGGCAACCGATTAAACATAGCCCACACAGTCCGTTTTAAAAGACAGAACTTTGTCAAAAGTACATGAAATTTCATTTACGGGGGCATCGTAGACGGTCTTCGAAATCGGTTGCCACCCTGTCGAAGCATCATGCAGTCAATCAGGTTACCGTCTACCACTTATCATTCACTGTTGCACGGCAACCGATTAAACATAGCCCACACACCCGTTTGTAGAAGACGAAATGTGTCAAAATAGTACAGCAAGGTCAATTACGGGGGCATCGTAGACGGTCTTAGAAATCGGTTGCCACCCTTTTAAGTATTCATGCAGTCAAGCACGTTACCGACTAACACTTAACATTAAGTTTGCCCGGCAACCGATTAAACATAGCCGACACAGTCCGTTTTAAAAGACTGAATTTTGTCAAAAAAAGTACATGAAATCTCATTACGGGGCATCGTACACGGTCTTCGAAATCGGTTGCCACCCTGTCGAAGGATTCATGCAGTCAATCAGGTTACCGTCTACCATTTATCATTCAGCTTTGCCCGGCAACCGATTAAACATAGCCCACACACCCCGTTTTAGAAGACGAAATGTGTCAAAATAGTACAGCAAGGTCAATTACGGGGGCATCGTAGACGGTCTTAGAAATCGGTTGCCACCCTTTTGAAGGATTCATGCAGTCAAGCACGTTACCGACTAACACTTGACATTAAGTTTTGCCCGGCAACCGATTAAACATAGCCGACACAGTCCGTTTTAAAAGACGAACTTTGTCAAAAGTACATGAAATTTCATTTACGGGGGGGCATCGTAGACGGTCTTCGAAATCGGTTGCCACCCTGTCGAAGGAATTCAAGCAGTCAATCAGGTTACCGACTACCACTTAACATTCAGCTTTGCCCGGCAACCGATTAAAGATAGCCCACACAGCCCGTTTTAGAAGACGAAATGTGTCAAAATAGTACAGGAAGGTCAATTACGGGGGCATCGTAGACGGTCTTAGAAATCGGTTGCCACCCTTTTGAAGTATTCATGCAGTCAAGCACGTTACCGACTACCACTTAACATTAAGTTTTGCCCGGCAACCGATTAAACATAGCCGACACAGTCCGTTTTAAAAGACGAACTTTGTCAAAAAGTACATGAAATCTCATATACGGGGGCATCGTAGACGGTCTTCGAAATCGGTTGCCACCCTGTCGAAGGATTCATGCAGTCAATCAGGTTACCTACTACCACTTAACATTCAGCTTTGCCCGGCAACCGATTAAACATAGCCCACACACCCCGTTTTAGAAGACGAAATGTGTCAAAATAGTACAGGAAGTTCAATTACTGGGGCATCGTAGACGGTCTTAGAAAGCGGTTGCCACCCTTCTGGAGTATTCATGCAGTCAAGCACGTTACCGACTACCACTTAACATTAAGTTTTGCCCGGCAACCGATTAAACATAGCCCACACAGTCCGTTTTAAAAGACGAACTTTGTCAAAAAGTACATGAAATCTCATTTACGGGGGCATCGTAGACGGTCTTCGAAATCGGTTGCCACCCTGTCGAAGCATTCATGCAGTCAATCAGGTTACCGACTACCACTTAACATCCAGCTTTGCCCGGCAACCGATTAAACATAGCCCACCCACCCCGTTTTAGAATACGAAATGTGTCAAAATGGTACACGAAGGTGAATTGCGGGGGCATCGTAGACGGTCTTAGAAATCGGTTGCCACCTTTTTGAAGTATTCATGCAGTCAAGCACGTTACCCACTACCAAATAACATTAAGTTTTGCCCGGCAACCGATTAAACATAGCCCACACACCCCGTTTTAAAAGACGAACTTTGTCAAAAAGTACACGAAATCTCATTTACGGGGGCATCGTAGACGGTCTTCGAAATCGGTTGCCACCCTGTCGAAGGATTCATGCAGTCAATCAGGTTACCTACTACCACTTAACATTCAGCTTTGCTCGGCAACCCATTAAACATAGCCCACACACCCCGTACAGCAAGGTCAATTACGGGGGCATCGTAGACGGTCTTAGAAATCGGTTGCCACCCTTTTGAAGGATTCATGCAGTCAAGCACGTTACCGACTACCACTTAACATTAAGTTTTGCCCGGCAACCGATTAAACATAGCCGACACCGCCGTTTTAGAAGACGAAATGTGTCAAAAAGTAGGAAGGAGTCAATTACGGGGGCATCGTAGACGGTCTTAGAAATCGGTTGCCACCCTTTAGATATTCATGCAGTCAAGCACGTTACCCACTACCAAATAACATTAAGTTTTGCCCGGCAAGCGATTAAACATAGCCCCCACCCCGTTTTAAGACGAAATGTGTCAAAATAGTACGTGAAGGTCAATTGCGGGGGCATCGTAGACGGTCTTAGAAATCGGTTGCCACCCTTTTGAAGTATTCATGCAGTCAAGCACGTTACCGACTACCACTTAACATTAAGTTTTGCCCGGCAACCGATTAAACATAGCCGACACAGTCCGTTTAAAAGACGAACTTTGTCAAAAATGTATGAAATCTCATATGCAGAGGCATCGTGAGACGAAATCGAATTTGCCACCCTGTCGAAGTATTCATGCAGTCAATCAGGTTACCGACTAGCACTTAACATTCAGCTTTTTGCTTGGCAACCGATTAAACATAGCCCACACACCCCATTTGAAGACGAAATGTGTCAAAATAGTACAGGAAGGTAAGTGCGGGGGCATCGTAGACGGTCTTCGAAATCGGTTGCCACCCTGTCGAAGGATTCATGCAGTCAATCAGGTTACCGACTACCACTTAACATTCAGCTTTGCCCGGCAACCGATTAAACATAGCCCACCCAGCCCGTTTTAGAAGACGAAATGTGTCAAAATAGTACAGGAAGGTCAATTACGGGGGCATCGTAGACGGTCTTAGAAATCGGTTGCCACCCTTTTGAAGTATTCATGCAGTCAAGCACGTTACCGACTATCACTTAACATTAAGTTTTGACCGGCAACCGATAAACATAGCCCACACAGTCCGTTTTAAAAGACGAACTTTGTCAAAAAGTACATGAAATCTCATTTACGGGGGGGGGCATCGTAGACGGTCTTCGAAATCGGTTGCCACCCTGTCGAAGGATTCATGCAGTCAATCAGGTTACCGACTACCACTTAACATTCAGTTTTGCCCGGCAACCGATTAAACATAGCCCACACACCCCTTTTAAAAGACGAAATGTGTCAAAATAGTACAGCAAGGTCAATTACGGGGGCATCGTAGACGGTCTTAGAAATCGGTTGCCACCCATTTGAAGGATTCATGCAGTCAAGCACGTTACCGACTACCACTTAACATTAAGTTTTGCCCGGCAACCTATTACACATATCCCACACAGTCCGTTTTAAAAGACGAACTTTGTCAAAAAGTACATGAAATCTCATTTACGGGGGCATCGTAGACGGTCTTCGAAATCGGTTGCCACCCTGTCGAAGGATTCATGCAGTCAATCAGATTACCCACTACCACTTAACATTCAGCTTTGCCCGGCAACCGATTAAACATAGCCCACACACCCCGTTTTAAAAGACGAAATGTGTCAAAATAGTAAAGGAAGGTCAATTACGGGGGCATCGTAGACGGTCTTAGAAATTGGTTGCCACCCTTTTTAAGGATTCATGCAGTCAAGCACGTTACCGACTACCACTTAACATTAAGTTTTGCCCGGACCGATTAAACATAGCCGACACAGTCCGTTTTAAAATACGAACTTTGTCAAAAAGTACATGAAATCTCATTTACGGGGGCATCGTAGACTCTCTTCGAAATCGGTTGCCACCCTGTCGAAGCGATTCATGCAGTCAATCAGGTTACCGACTACCACTTAACATTCAGCTTTGCCCGGCAACCGATTAAACGCAGCCCACTTCACCCCGTTTTAGAAGACGAAATGTGTCCAAATAGTACAGGAAGGTCAATTACGGCACGGCATCGTGGTCTTAGAAATCGGTTGCCACCCTTTTGAAGTATTCATGCAGTCAAACGCACGTTACCGACTACCACTTAACATTAAGTTTTGCCTGGCAACCGATTAAACATAGCCCACACAGTCCGTTTTAAAAGACGAACTTTGTCAAAAAGTACATGAAATCTCATTTTACGGGGGCATCGTAGACGGTCTTCGAAATGGGTTGCCACCCTGTCGAAGGATTCATGCAGTCAATCAGTTTACCCACTACCACTTAACATTCAGCTTTGCCCGCCAACCGATTAAACATAGCCTACTGGCCCGTTTTAGAACACGAAAATGTGTCAAAATAGTACAGGAAGGTCGAATTACGGGGCATCGTAGACGGTCTTAGAAATCGGTTGCCACCCTTTGAAGTATTCACGCAGTCAAGCACGTTACCGACTACCATTCGACATTAAGTTTTGCCGGCAACCGATTAAACATAGCCGACAAAGTCCGTTTTAAAACTGAACTTTTGAAAAGTACATGAAATCTCATTTACGGGGGCATCGTAGACGGTCTTCGAAATCGGTTGCCACCCTGTGGAAGGATCATGCAGTCAATCCAGTTACCGACTTCATTCGACATTCAGCTTTGCCCGGCAACCCATGAAACATAGCCCCAGTTCCGTTTTAGAATACGAAATGTGTCAAAATAGTACAGTAAAGTCAATTACGGGGCATCGTAGATGGTCTTAGAAATCGGTTGCCACCCTTTGAAGGATTCATGCAGTCAAGCACGTTACCGACTACCACTTAACATTAAGTTTGCCGGCAACCGATTAAACATAGCCCACACAGTCCGTTTTAAAGAGAACTTTGTCAAAAGGACATGAAATCTCATTTACGGAGGCATCGTAGACGGTCTTCAGAAATCGGTTGCCACCCTGTCGAAGTATTCATGCAGTCAATCAGGTTACCGACTACCACTTAACATTCTGCTTTGCCCGGTAACCCATTAAACATAGCCCACACACCCCGTTTTGAAAGACGAAATGTGTCAAAATAGTACAGCAAGGTCAATTACGGGGGCATCGTAGACGGTCTTAGAAATCGGTTGCCACCCTTTTGAAGGATTCATGCAGTCAAGCACGTTACCGACTAACACTTGACATTAAGTTTTGCCCGGCAACCGATTAAACATAGCCGACACAGTCCGTTTTAAAAGACGAACTTTGTCAAACAGTACATGAAATCTCATTTACGGGGGCATCGTAGACGGTCTTCGAAATCGGTTGCCACCCTGTCGAAGAATTCAAGCAGTCAATCAGGTTACCGACTACCACTTAACATTCAGCTTTGCCCGGCAACCGATTAAAGATAGCCCACACAGCCCGTTTTAGAAGACGAAATGTGTCAAAATAGTACAGGAAGGTCAATTACGGGGGCATCGTAGACGGTCTTAGAAATCGGTTGCCACCCTTTTGAAGTATTCATGCAGTCAAGCACGTTACCGACTACCACTTAACATTAAGTTTTGCCCGGCAACCGATTAAACATAGCCGACACAGTCCGTTTTAAAAGACGAACTTTGTCAAAAAGTACATGAAATCTCATATACGGGGGCATCGTAGACGGTCTTCGAAATCGGTTGCCACCCTGTCGAAGGATTCATGCAGTCAATCAGGTTACCTACTACCACTTAACATTCAGCTTTGCCCGGCAACCGATTAAACATAGCCCACACACCCCGTTTTAGAAGACGAAATGTGTCAAAATAGTACAGGAAGTTCAATTACTGGGGCATCGTAGACGGTCTTAGAAAGCGGTTGCCACCCTTCTGGAGTATTCATGCAGTCAAGCACGTTACCGACTACCACTTAACATTAAGTTTTGCCCGGCAACCGATTAAACATAGCCCACACAGTCCGTTTTAAAAGACGAACTTTGTCAAAAAGTACATGAAATCTCATTTACGGGGGCATCGTAGACGGTCTTCGAAATCGGTTGCCACCCTGTCGAAGCATTCATGCAGTCAATCAGGTTACCGACTACCACTTAACATCCAGCTTTGCCCGGCAACCGATTAAACATAGCCCACCCACCCCGTTTTAGAATACGAAATGTGTCAAAATGGTACACGAAGGTGAATTGCGGGGGCATCGTAGACGGTCTTAGAAATCGGTTGCCACCTTTTTGAAGTATTCATGCAGTCAAGCACGTTACCCACTACCAAATAACATTAAGTTTTGCCCGGCAACCGATTAAACATAGCCCACACACCCCGTTTTAAAAGACGAACTTTGTCAAAAAGTACACGAAATCTCATTTACGGGGGCATCGTAGACGGTCTTCGAAATCGGTTGCCACCCTGTCGAAGGATTCATGCAGTCAATCAGGTTACCTACTACCACTTAACATTCAGCTTTGCTCGGCAACCCATTAAACATAGCCCACACACCCCGTACAGCAAGGTCAATTACGGGGGCATCGTAGACGGTCTTAGAAATCGGTTGCCACCCTTTTGAAGGATTCATGCAGTCAAGCACGTTACCGACTACCACTTAACATTAAGTTTTGCCCGGCAACCGATTAAACATAGCCCACACACCCCGTTTTAGAAGACGAAATGTGTCAAAATAGTACAGGAAGGTCAATTACGGGGGCATCGTAGACGGTCTTAGAAATCGGTTGCCACCCTTTTGAAGGATTCATGCAGTCAAGCACGTTACCGACTACCACTTAACATTCAGCTTTGCCCGGCAACCGATTAAACATAGCCCACACACCCCGTTTTAAAAGACGAAATTTGTCAAAATAGCAATGGAAGATCATTTACGGGGGCATCGTAGACGGTCTTAGAAATCAGTTGCCACCTTTTTGAAGGATTCATGCAGTCAAGCATGTTACCAACTACCACTTAACATTAAGTTTTGCCCGGCTACCGATTAAACATAGCCGACACAGTCCGTTTTAACAAACGAAATTTGTCAAAATAGTAATGGAATCTCATTTACGGGGGCATCGTAGACGGTCTTCGTAATCGGTTGCCACCCTGTCGAAGGATTCATGCATTCAATCAGGTTACCGACTACCACTTAACATCCAGTTTTGCCCGGCTACCGATTAAACATGGCCGACACAGTCCGTTTTAAAAAACGAAATTTGTCAAACTAGTAATGGAATCTCATTTACGGGGGCATCGTATACGGTCTTCGAAATCGGTTGCCACCCTGTCGAAGGATTCATGCAGTCAATCAGGTTACCGACTACCACTCAACATTCAGCTTTGCCCGGCAACCGATTAAACATAGCCCACACATCCCGTTTTAGAAGACGAAATGTGTCAAAATAGTACAGGAAGGTCAATTACGGGGGCATCGTAGACGGTCTTAGAAATCGGTTGCCACCCTTTTGAAGGATTCATGCAGTCAAACACGTTACCGACTACCACTTAACATTAAGATTTGCCCGGCAACCGATTAAACATAGCCGACACAGTCCGTTTTAAAAGACGAGCTTTGTCAAAAAGTACATGAAATCTCATTTACGGGGGCATCGTAGACGGTCTTCGAAATCGGTTGCCACCCTGTCGAAGGATTCATGCAGTCAATCAGGTTACCGACTACCACTTAACATTCAGTTTTGCCCGGCAACCGATTAAACATAGCCCACACACCCCGTTTTAAAAGACGAAATGTGTCAAAATAGTACAGCAAGGTCAATTACGGGGGCATCGTAGACGGTCTTAGAAATCGGTTGCCACCCATTTGAAGGATTCATGCAGTCAAGCACGTTACCGACTACCACTTAACATTAAGTTTTGCCCGGCAACCTATTACACATATCCCACACAGTCCGTTTTAAAAGACGAACTTTGTCAAAAAGTACATGAAATCTCATTTACGGGGGCATCGTAGACGGTCTTCGAAATCGGTTGCCACCCTGTCGAAGGATTCATGCAGTCAATCAGATTACCCACTACCACTTAACATTCAGCTTTGCCCGGCAACCGATTAAACATAGCCCACACACCCCGTTTTAAAAGACGAAATGTGTCAAAATAGTAAAGGAAGGTCAATTACGGGGGCATCGTAGACGGTCTTAGAAATTGGTTGCCACCCTTTTTAAGGATTCATGCAGTCAAGCACGTTACCGACTACCACTTAACATTAAGTTTTGCCCGGCAACCGATTAAACATAGCCGACACAGTCCGTTTTAAAATACGAACTTTGTCAAAAAGTACATGAAATCTCATTTACGGGGGCATCGTAGACGGTCTTAGAAATCGGTTGCCACTTTTCTGAAGGATACATGCAGTCAAGCATGTTACCAACTACCACTTAACATTCAGCTTTGCTCGGCAACCCATTAAACATAGCCCACACACCCCGTACAGCAAGGTCAATTACGGGGCATCGTAGACGGTCTTAGAAATCGGTTGCCACCCTTTTGAAGGATTCATGCAGTCAAGCACGTTACCGACTACCACTTAACATTAAGCAGTTTTGCCCGGCAACCGATTAAACATAGCCGACACCGCCGTTTTAGAAGACGAAATGTGTCAAAAAGTAGGAAGGAGTCAATTACGGGGGCATCGTAGACGGTCTTAGAAATCGGTTGCCACCCTTTAGATATTCATGCAGTCAAGCACGTTACCCACTACCAAATAACATTAAGTTTTGCCCGG
>JAVTVY010056582.1:0-29141 GCA_036873755.1 Hanleya hanleyi
AGTGAACCTGATGAAAAAAAATCTGATGATGGGGAAAATACTATATCTATAGAATGCACAGAGGCTAGAGGGACAGTGTCACCTGATGAAGCCACCCACACACACATGACGGGGACGGCCCAGAACGATGAAGAAGAAAAAATCCATGATGAAGCAGCGGTCCCGAACGGGGAAAAAGGAAAAGTCTACAGTGATTAACGAGGTGTTAACCGATCTGTATTACAGCCCTAACAGTCCAGCCGCGTATAGCGCTGTGGGAGCGCTCTCTCGAGCTGCCCATTCTCAAGGCATCAGTCGAACTCAAGTTCGAGACTGGTTAAAAACCCAAGACACCTATAGTTTACACCGAGCAGCCCGACGCCATTTTCGCCGTAACCGAGTGATCGTCGGCGGTATAGACGCGCAATGGCAGGCGGATTTAGTGGACATGAGTCGATTTGCACCTCACAATGATGGACATCGGTACATATTGACCTGTATCGATATTCTATCCAAGTATGCCTTGGTACTACCCACTCGCACCAAAACAGGAGAGAATCTCATAGGAGCCTTCCAACAGATTTTCAAGACGGGGCTCAAACCTCTTTATTTACAAACAGATGAAGGCACAGAATTTCTCAACCGACCCTTTCAAGCCTTTCTTAAGAAACAGAAGGTATTTTTCTTTCATACGTACAACGAGACGAAAGCTTCTGTCGTGGAACGCTTCAATCGTACCTTCAAATGACGAATGTACAAGTATTTTACTGCCCAAAACACTCGACGCTACATCGATGTCCTACCTCAATTGGTGCAAGGGTATAATCGCGCCTATCATCGCAGTATCCAGCGAGCTCCCCGTGATGTGACAGAACGCAACGAACATCAAGTGCGTGCTACGCTGTACTCATCCAGTCCATCACTCACGGCACCCCGTTACAAACGTGGAGATGTGGTGCGGATCAGTAAAGTGAAAGGTCAATTTGAGAAAAGTTACTTGCCCAACTGGAGTGACGAGCACTTTGTCATCGTTCGCCATAAACCTCGACAGCCACACGTCTATCAACTGGAAGATCTACAAGGAGAGAGACTGCAAGGCACGTTTTACGAGGCAGAATTACAACCCATAGTGAAAACACAGAAAGATTATTACACGGTGGAAAAGATTTTGAAAACGGAACATCGCCGTGGCATTCCCTATCATCTCGTCAAATGGCAAGGATGGCCTCGTTCGTTTAATTCCTGGGTGTCCGGCCGTGACATGAAACGTCTATAAATTCTAACCCCCATCACCACCCGCCTTCAGTGTAGGATTGTACCATGGATAGGACACGTCTACCTTTACTCTTACGAACTCGAAAAGCACAAGTGGGTACTCTAGTGTGTGTAGTAGTGCTTGTGGGTACGTTATTTACAGGCGTGTTCTACGATTTGACGACCGTGTTATCCTGTTTGAACACCCTGCGTTCTCCGTCATCTACCACCACTTCGACCACGACGACCACGACGCTGCCTACACCAGCCAAGACGTCAAGGGTGCGCCACGTATCAACCCAGACACCCACCACACTGCCGGCCATACCGTCTACTCCAGCCATCACCACCCCGTTACCCTTGACCCGCTACATCGACCTATCCACGACGACCACCACGACGCCCCGTACTACTCCAACTCCACGTCATCATCCTACGTCATCCCTGAGAAGCGACGATCCTTCCACCTCATCACCACCAACACCTAGTACCACCAACACGCTGCTAAACATATTTGCAGTGGATCCCCGTGAATCACCACGTTTACCACCACAACGGTACCCATTCGACTACGATCCCCGGTGGGATCCCCAACAACGGTGGTGGGCTTCTAACCGTCGAGCGCAAATCACCAAATAAAAAAACTATGGACCCTCGATGGCAGCATCCTTTCACGTGTCTCATCGCTGGACCGACAGGGTCGGGAAAAACACACTTCGTTCAACGTCTGATCCAACATGGGTCCGCCCTCATTTCACCGCCTCTAGCTCGCATTCTGTGGTGTTATGGAGCTTGGCAACCCGCGTACGAGGCACTGGCCTGTGTGCCGGGACTCACCTTAGTGGAAGGCTTACCTCCTGAGGATACACCCCAAGACACCTTGGTGGTGGTGGACGATCTCATGACGGAAACGGACAGTCGAATCACCCGTCTCTTTACCAAAGGCAGCCATCATCGTCGGTTGAGCATCATCTACATCGTACAGAATCTCTTCAGTAAGAACAAAGAACACAGGAACATTAGTTTGAATGCTCAGTATGTGGTGTTATTCAAAAACCCCAGAGACGCTTCCCAAATTACGCACCTCGCCTAACAGATGTACCCTAAAAACACGGCCTTTGTACGAGAAGCCTTTGAAGATGCGACCCAACCTGCGCACGGGTATCTACTCATCGACTTGAAACAAGACACACCCTCCACCCTGCGATTGCGTACCCTCATTTTTCCCGGCGAGGTGCAGACGGTGTACACACCCAAATGAGTCAAGAGATAAAAGAAGAAGACAAGGCACTCTAGTCGTCATTCCTCATCATGTCTGCACGGATACGCAAGCACGCGCCGGCTTTGCGCGTATTACGCAGCGCGCAACCGGAGGTGGGCCGGGCCCTGGTGCGCGGCGCGGATGCGGACTTGGTACGGTGTTTGTGTGAAGTGGCCCATAATGTATTAAAAGGCAATGTTCCACTCAGTCCTCTGCAGAAAGGGAAATTGCAACGGCACAAGGCGGGTCTCCGAACGTTGGTGAAGAAAACGGGCAGTGTCAAGAAAAAGAAACAGGTGCTACAGCGAGGTGGATTTCTCGGTGCACTCCTGGCCCCCTTAGCCGCTACTGTACTGGGTCCGTTACTCGGGTCCATCTTGGGACGCTAACATGGAACATACGAAAAAAATGATGCTGGTCGAACCTCGACTGTTACAGAGTTTGCAATCCCCCTATCCCGTCCCGGCCACCGTGCAACAACTCCAGTCTCTGGATGAAGAGATGAATAGTATACTGCAACGTCGACTGCCCGATCACGAGAAAATTCAACTCTACCATCATACGCTGAACCGGTACCAGACGTTTATGGATCAATATAGAGGAGGGAGTAGTACGCCACCACTACCTACCATCCCCACCACCACGCCCACCACACTCCCATCCCCACCACCACCGTCATCCTCGGCCTCACCTGAGCTGGAACAGGAAGTGTTGGCCAGTGTGCCTAAAGCCTTCAAGACCAAGGCGCGTTTATTGTTGGACCGGGTGAAACAGAATACCGATATGGATTGGAACGCGGAAGGAAACCTGCTGATTCGCAACCAAGTGGTGCCGGGGTCTCATATGACGGATTTTATCAACGATATGGTCCGTTCTCGCAAACACTCTAATCCACCGGGCTGGGAAGCCTTTGCTCAGGCGTTAACAGACACACACACCCCTCAAGAATTGGTAGGAAATCGTGAACGCTGGAAGTGGATGCAAGCCCCCTCTCGACGTCCCCATACCTGGGAACGTGAATGGCAACCGCACACGCCACCCAAAACACCCTCACGGCGGGATCGTTCTTTTCACCCCTATGCCACCTCTATACCGACCACAACACCACAGCCACGACGATCACGACGCCGAGGTAAGGCGCCCAAGGGCTGGGAATCGTACTAAGGGGGCACCCCTATAAAAACCCGGTGCAGAAGCCAGAACAACTCAGTCGTCGTCATGTTTTACCTGACGTTGCCCAGTAATAGCTCACTCGACGTGTTTCCTGACAACACCTTGACCAAGTATGTCACTCAATTACCCCAACCGTTACATTTACCGGGACGATGGGAATGTGGACTGGTGGATATTCAATACCCTTACTCATGGTACAACGTACAAGACCAAGAAATATGGTACGAAGTGACCTACGAAGATAAAATCTACAGACTGACTCTCCCCCAAGGCCAATACGATACGCTGCAGAAGTTCATAGAGGGTCTGAATGCCTTGTTGGAGTACAGGTCCCTAAAGGCGAGCGCGAGTAGTGCAACACGCCTGATAGCCTTGCGCTTCAAGAGAAACGTGTCTTTCGATGTCAACGTACACAACGACAAGAGCTCTATCATACTGACCGAAAACGTGAATGTGAAACTCAGTCCTACACTACAGCAAATGTTAAGGCTGCCTCACAGCGTCTACAAGGGGGCCACCATTGTCAACGGGACCCATTTGATGGATATGAAAATAGGTATGTACGCACTGTACGTCTACTCGGACGCAGTGGACAGCCATATTGTGGGTGATGTGAACACACCTCTGTTACGGGTGGTGCCCATTAGCAAGACGTATGGCGATCAAGCCACCGAGAGTTTCAACCATATAATGTACCTGCCCGTACGACATACCGATATCAACACAATCACGGTGGATATAAGAGATGACACGGGACGTCCGATCCCATTCGAACGAGGAAAAGTGGTGCTGACACTTGCTTTCCGACAAACCCGCTCTCCTCACTTCGTATAATGTACGTGCCTTACCAGTGCCATACGCCCAGCTATGCCGACTACTACAAGAAACAAACGGGCGGAAACTTGCCCATGTTTAGCGGTGCACGCATGCAACGAGGTCACGGATTGGGGAACATACTGGGCAGCATTGTGAAAACGTTTTTACCCATGGTGACACGGGGTGTGAAAGCGGTGGGAAAACAAGCGGTACGCAGTGGATTGCGCGTGGCCGGTGATGTGATGGAAGGCACAGCACCCCGACAAGCCTTGAAACGACGGGCTAAAGAAGCGGGTGGCGTCTTGATCGCCAAAGCCCTTAAAAGACAAAGACCGACATACCCCAGATTCATTCAACGTCCAACACACCGACGACGCACACCCCAGAGGAGGAGGAGGAGGACTCAAACCAGGACGAAGAACAAGAAGAAGAGAAGTAGGAGAGACATCTTCGCATAATGGCATTCATTCACTCCGAGTCGTGTCCGTCTACCAACAGTGAATTGGATTTGCGGACTATTCCACCCACCCAAACCAGTATAGCCGAAGGACGTTGGGTAGAACATCGACCCCTATCTAGCCTGACGGGGGTGGGCCCCGTGGAATTTACCATTGAAAACAAAGATACGGCCTACCTGGATTTAGCTCACACCTACTTGTACGTGAAAGCCAAAATAATGAACAACGACGATACGGACATAGCGGACGATGCGGCAGTAGGCCCGGTGAAGCTTTGGCTGCACTCCTTGTTCCAACAGGTGGATATAGGTCTGAACGATAAACTCATCAGTACGTCCACCAATACGTACCCGTACCGAGCCTACATGGAGACGCTGTTGTCGTACGGTGAAGATGCCAAAAAATCACACTTACAAGCTGAACTGTACTTCAGGGATACACCCGGAAACATGAACTCCTTGCTCGGTGCCAATGCAAAAGAATGGCAGCCCAAAGCAAGTCCATCGATATGATGGGACGACTGCACACCGATCTGTTCCTGCAAGACCGCTACATGATGAACGGTGTATCCATCAAGATCAAGTTGATCCGTTCCTTACCCGCGTTCGCCTTAATGGCCGGTGGGGAGGGGGGTGTCGACTACAAGATCGTCATTGAAGATGCAGCCCTGTTTGTCCGTACGGTAGATTTGCAACAGGGCGTGTTGCTGAGTCACATGGAAGCCTTATCGAAAAAACCAGCCCAGTACCCCATCCGACGCGTACAGACCAAGGTGTTCTCTGTGCCAACAGGTACGATGATGGCCAACCGTGAAAATTTATTTCTAGGGGATCTGCCTAAACGTCTTACCCTGGCGTGTGTGACCAACACCACTTTCAATGGAAATTGGGCTGAGAGTCCGTTCAACTTTCAACATTTCAACATCAACTTTGTGGCACTGCACGTGGCCGGCCATCAAATTCCAGCCCGTCCATTACAACCGGACTTTAGAAACCAAAACTATGTGCGGACCTACCTGAACCTGTTTACAGCCACAGGACAAAACAACCAGGACGAAGGCAATACCATCAGTCGACAAGACTTTAGCCATGGGTACACATTGTTCGCCTTTGACCTCACCCCCACCTTGGAACACGATCATCAACTGGCTTTGCTCAAGAAAGGAAACCTACGGTTGGAACTGCGTTTCGCCACCGCTCTAACCCAAACCATTAACGTGATTTGCTACGCCGAGTTTGATAACGTCATCAGCGTGGATCAGCAAAGAAACGTGCTGTGTGACTACGCCAGCTAAGAGTCATGGATACAGAGCAGCTGATGAGCATACTCCAGCGAGATGCGAAGATCCCCTTTCGAGGTGTGTTTCCACGCAATGTGTTTCCCACCCACTCCACCACCCCAGCAGCCTACATCCTGAATACAGACACGAGGAGTCGACCCGGTGAACATTGGATAGCTGTGTGCGTGGACACCCAAGGCCAAGGCGAATACTTTGATTCCTACGGACTTGCACCCCTCCATGCCGATTTGGTGAAATTCATGGACGTCTCTACTACAGAGTGGCGTTGGAATACTCAAAGATTACAAGGACCCTTGAGTAGTGTGTGCGGACAGTACTGTGTGTTTTATCTCACTCACCGGAGTAGAGGACATTCTATGCCCACCATTGTACATATGTTTGATGATTATTGTCAAGCCGAAGACCGTGATGTCCTCGTCTATGACTGGACGGCCTCTCGTTTTAATGTGCATGCTCCATTTCTCTGGTTAACTTAAAAAATGTACTGCGCGCGCGCAGGCCACTTGTTTATTATGATCACGTTATATTGTTATGACGTTGTTGTTCTGACGTTCATTGTTGAATAAATTGATGAAAAAACACAAAAAAATGTTTTGACTTTTTTTATTTAAGTCAACAAGAATGAGTTACTGACTATATACAAATAGAATACAGGGTACAAATAGTAGGGGTATGTACACATAGAATAGTAGTGGTATGGTTAAGGTACAAAAAAAGTTCTGTCAGGAGTAGGATTCGAACCTACGACAGCATTCGCCGACCAGCACTTAATACCGGCGCCTTAGACCACTCGGCCATCCTGACTTTTACAGTTTTATAACTCGTGTATCAACATTTATAGTTCCACATTGTTTTTTACAAGTCCAAGTAAGTGGTGCTGACACCGTCGGCCAACACTTTTCGTTTGGGATAAAAGAAAGTAAAGGCGTCTCGTTGCTGGATATAGGTGCGCATCTGGTGGTCGACGACCCGGAATCCTCTGTTAGTGCCACTCGCACTGGCCTGGCTTTGCAACACGCCCAGGTAGAGAGCTTTGTCGATGGCAGGGTCACGTCGGTTGACACCTTTACAACTAAACTTATTTTCCTCCCCGTCTCCTCCTCCGTAACAGTAATACGTCTTGGAACACAGGGCGATCATAGCATCCCCACCCCACTCTAGCTTAAAGAGACCCGGCGTACGCTTGTCGTACTGGTAGTGCTCACGTCGAGGCAGCCATTGATCACGTTCGGCTTCATACTGATCCCTTAGCTCGGGTTTCACCAGGGACTCCCAGTCGGCGTTGGAGACGGCCATGTAGGCCGAATCTGTGTCCATCTCCATCAACTGCCAGTCTGAGGGATTAAAATACACACCCATGAAGTCATAGAGAAACTGCAGCATCCTCAACTTGGCCACCTGGTAGACCATACATCCAATCTGCAGGGGTAAGTTGTACCGGATAGTCTTCTTGGCTGAAGTGACTTCATAGGTGTCGTCATCGATGACCTCCACGGATCGAAACAGAGGAGAATTCACTTTTTTGCGGGCTTGAGCAGTACTACAAATGTTCACGTTGACGTGCTTATCCTGGTTCGTTACCGTTTTTCCGTAATAACCATTGCCAGTGAGCTTCCAAGATTCAGCGATGATGGCCTGACTCGGGTCTTGATCACCTTGACGACGGGCCGACGTCACGATGTCGGCATTCTCCGCAAAACAAGCCTCGGGTACGTACTGTATCACTTGATATATTTGAGTAATTTCCAAACCGTGGTTCATGTACCACTGCAGTAAGGGCGTGCCCAGCAAGATTTTCTCGGCCCACATACTCCCAATTAACATACGGCGTGGTTGAGGCAAACACTCGTGTTGCTCCGCATAGGTCCTCATGGTGTCCCCAATATCCGCCCGACCCACCAGCGTGTTCTTAAAGATGGGCGGGCACTGGGCGAAGAGAGGCTTGAGAGTGTCAGGAACATGCAAATCACATTCCACAAAGCCGTAGAGGTCTCCCGAACGAATGGCGTCCAACATCTGTGGCAGACTTAGCAATCGCCGACGACTCAAGGGGTACTCACGCTCTTTTAGGAACCGTCGTAAATGGGGCAGGGCCTGGCACATCGTGTGAAATTCACACTCCCACATTTCAATCAGATGGAATCCTCTCTCTTTCACGTAATCGCCATTCGCCACCACTTCTTCGCGTAATTCTTCCGGTGTTTTTCCACGTCGCTCATTGAAGCGGCCAGCGCTGAAATGGCATTCGTGGCCGTGCCAGTAACACCCGTAAAACTGGAAAACGGTCGGTGTTCCTTGTACAAGGGCAAACCCATCGACGGGGAGTCAACGATCTCCTATGCGCTTCTCTGTGGCGTTGGTCTGGTGTCGTATATAAATTCCCCGTCGATAGGCTTCCCACTCCAACCACTGGTCGGCGAGATGTTTGTACGGCGTACGTTGAGGTGTGAAATGTTGACCGTCTGCCCACCAACGCGTATAATGCCCGCTGGGCATGGGTTGGGCGAGTGACCCGAGGTAGAGGGCATTAGCGTCAAATCCAATGATTTTGGCACACGGTTTCCCACTGGGCAGTGTAGCCACATCCTTCTCGTGGTAGCGGTGAAAAATAAGGCTAGGGCCGCCCACAATGTTCTTCTTCAGACATTCATGCATGTCTGCATCTTTCTGTTGTACGAGTGAGAAGTAGGTGGAACACTCTTGAAACAAATGGCGAAGGGCTAGACCCGGTAAACTCAAGCACTCTTTAAAGATATCCACGTGCATTTGGCGACGAAAGAGTTGCACCATTTTCTCGGCCGCTTCGAGGAAAGGAACCACATCTAGGTTATTATACCATATCAGGAAATCTCGCAACGTCTGCATATGTTCATCGTTCCATACCTGCTGTAGTTCGCGGTACGTGTCTTCCGGACATTCCACTTGCTTCAAATCATCAAAGAGGGCGTGCCGGGATGGCAACTGTGTTTCCTGCAAACGGTCGAGCGATGATATATACGTGTAAGGGAACCTCCCTTTGGTTTGAGCACAGTTATAGGCCTTGACCCACTGATCATAGCTACAATTAGGAGCTAAATAGTTCCGTACATCCAGGAAATGCAGTGATGTGGTGGTGAGGGCCATATGATTATTGATCTTCTTGATCACGCACTTGAGGGTATTCGCCTGGGCCAAGTAAGGGTAGAGAAATTCTTTCACCATGTTCAAATCATAACGTCCCGAGTTGAAGCCGAGCACCGGTAACTGGCCTAGGTATTGTAGGAAGCGCACTTTCAATTTCTCCGCATACGGTTTCGGTAAAGGCACATCCTGCGACTGCAGAGGCTGCGACTGCAGGGACTCGGACTCGGACTCGGACTCTTCATCATCGCTGAACGATACACCGGGTACAGGAATGCAGTCGTCCAGTTGGTCCAGTACGTCCTGAAACTTGGCCACCAACAATTCCGTACTAGCCGCACTGACTTGCTCTAAATACTCCATCATGCGGGTGATCAACTCATGGGAGTCCCCCGTGGACACGAAACACACCGGAGCAGCGTCATAGCCAGGTACGTTGCTGGAAATACTGACACTCAGAGGAATATGGCGCTGCGTCCACTGCGTTTTGGCTGAAAACATGTCCATGGGTTCCAACAGGGCCTCAAAATCGTAACACGCCCGGTAGGGAAAATAACGGTCCTCTTCCGGTATCATCACACCCTCATCGGCCAGTTCCTGGAAAATAGTAGGCGTATTATGATACACGCCACCCGGATATACTCGCTTGACACTGTTGTCACAGATTTTCTCGTGGTCATGTAAGTGGGTGGAGCGATGAAACACCCGATGGCATTGACCACAACTGAAAGACTGAGCGTACTGGCTCATATTGGAGATGAGCGAAAAATGACTCGCCCCACCGTTGTCGAAGACATTGACTTTCATCGTAGCAGCATACCGTTCTGTTGATCGCCGAACCAATTCAGCCACAAATGTATCGTCCTCGTATCGTAATCGATAGACAAAGATATTAATGTCGAACAGTGTTTCCACGTCATCCAAATTCTTAAAAGGCACTCCACGGAAGTGCCGCGGGTCAATGTCTTGCTGCTGTAAATACTGTTCCCAATAGCCATCGGCCACTGTGTCACAAGACTGGGGGTCACACTCGTCCACATGCACGGCCAAACACCGAAACAGACATTTCCGGTCTTTGTAGGGCCCCTTTTTTCCTGCTGTTAATGCATACAGGCCGTGTCGATGAAGCAACCACGGAGGAAGTAGTACAGGAGCACCGATAGGATGATCTCTCATTTTCGTGACGAAAAATGTGACGTTAGTCACCATTTCCACCAGCCATTGGGTATTGGGGCGTTGCAACCGAGCCCATTCCAATGGATCCAACGTAGTCAATTGGTCGATGAGTGGCTCCAGAGAAATCGCATCCGTGATCGTGAATGGCTGGTCAAACACATAGGTATTATTACTGGGATAGAAATACCGCAGTTGGTCCGTCTTTTTGTGCCGTAAGATATACCCAAATGTCACATTCAATTTGAAGGCAGTGACCTGATCTGTAAAAATGTTCTCGGCATAAGTAGGAAGATACGTGAGGTCCTCCAACCGAAAATTATACAAGTCCAATAGACGACGGTCACGGTGAAAACAATGGCGTATGGTAGCCCAGTGACGTTGATAAATGTCCCTGACACGCTCATCTTCAGGCAAGACTTCAACCGGAGGTACTGCTGGGTCCCAGGGAAAATCTTCTCCACGTCTCATGCTTTTCGTCTCATACAAGCGGATAGGCAAGCAGGCAGGCAGGCAGGCAGACAGGTCAGGTAAGTCAGATTGAATACACCCCTACCCTAAAAATCGACTCCTTTTATACGTTTTTCTACAATCCGCCATCTTGTACCCAGCACCCACCACCCACACATTACCGCCATCTTGGTCCCAGCACCCACCACCCACACACAGGCCGCCATCTTGTACCCAGCACCCACCACCCACACATTGCCGCCATCTTGTACCCAGCACCCACACACACACACGCCGCCATCTTGTACCCAGCACCCACCACCCACACACACGCCGCCATCTTGTACCCAGCACCCACCATCCACACACGCCGCCATTTTGAACCCAGCACCCACCATCCACACACACGCCGCCATTTTGAACCCAGCACCCACCATCCACACACACGCCGCCATTTTGAACCCAGCACCCACCATCCACACAGGCCGCCATTTTGAACCCAGCACCCACCATCCACACAGGCCGCCATTTTGAACCCAGCACCCACCATCCACACAGGCCGCCATCTTGTACCCAGCACCCACCATCCACACATTGCCGCCATCTTGTACCCAGCACCCACCACCCACACATTGCCGCCATCTTGTACCCAGCACCCACCACCCACACATTGCCGCCATCTTGTACCCAGCACCCACCACCCACACACACACACGCATGCGCACACAACCAATTGTGACGTCACCACAGGTTCTGCGCATGCGCAGTGAGGCGCTATTCTATCAATTTACCGTTTGTATACTACTTAGGTACCATATACAGCGTAATTTTGTTCATTCATACATGTAGCTATGAATAGGAAGAACAAGCTAGTGTCCACTAGGTATTCGTTCATTATATTTGTTAATACTGGTTTATTACAAGATCGTCCTAGATTTATCAAGATGGCAAATTGTCACCCAATCCTTCGTTCCATGCTCAACAAATCTTTTGCCTTACGAACAAATCTCCTCCTTCTGTGTCTTCTTTTTCATGTTGGCCTGAGACACGAAGTAATTCTCAAGCAAAGCAAATGTGTAATAACAACTGACCATTGATTCAATCCATTACATAACTATATATAAATTATATTCTCAATTGCAAGTACATGTATTTGTGACTATATATGGAATTGTAATTCTAAGATTTATCTGGTTGTATAATCGGCGAATTTATGTAGTGTCATTACTGCTAGTAACATAAGCGAGTTTTCAACCTGAAAGTGATGTAAACGTGGGAAAGATTTATACAAAATAGAATACTAATTCATCTCCGTATGAATATCTGTGATACAGTGTGTCCGTGTGAACATAAACCACATAAACTCCAGAATGAAATATGCTCCTTTGGATGTCTTTGGGTACAAGATAGTCAGCATATTGGAATGTGTGTTCATTTGACTTCCTGTAAGATTAGGCCGTTCTTGGTTGCCTTCACATCTATATGTTATCGTTTACTGGAGAAAAGGAAATGAGATGAACTAGATCGAGTTATGAGATTTCGGAACCCCATGATCATCGTTTTGAATGCGAGACAACATGAACGTCGCAACCTGTGTCGAATAACGCTTAACCCAGAGCTATAGGGGCAGTTTGAATATCGTGTGTTTTACATATCCCTGGTGTTCAAATGATCATGAACAGACCCAATGAAAGCGTGACAATGATCATGAACAGACCCAATGAAAGCGTGACAATGATCATGAACAGACCCAATGAAAGCGTGACAATGATCATGAACAGACCCACGAAAGCGTGACAATGATCATGAACAGACCCAATGAAAGCGTGACAATGATCATGAACAGACCCAATGAAAGCGTGACAATGATCATGAACAGACCCAATGAAAGCGTGACAATGATCATGAACAGACCCAATGAAAGCGTGACAATGATCATGAACAGACCCAATGAAAGCGTGACAATGATCATGAACAGACCCAATGAAAGCGTGACAATGATCATGAACAGACATCATCAAAGCGTGACTCTGGAAACGACTTGAAATTCATTTGGATAAAGTATAATGGTCAGTCATCAGAATTTCATGTATAGAACATCACCAGGTCTTGCTGACATCATTGAAAACTGTTGACCACTTCTCTCTTGTAGGAAACTATAATGCGTTTTTATTATTTTTATTTCATACACATTTGGAAATGAGGCTAACTGTCATACGAAATATGACTAAATATGTCGATGACTGAATTTTGTATGTCAGATCTGGCGCTTGCTGGGTAATTCTACGAAAAGCGACCCCATTACAGTCACAAGGATTCATGCAATAAATTTTAGATTTAAATCGCCGTATTTCGCAACAATTTCTGATTAAATACATTGTGGAATTAATATACACGTATGCTCTAGCTTTGTTGCTATGGAAAAAGCTATTTTCACATTTTTTTTAATCTCTCGCGTCTACGGCACAGTAAAATCCCTTTGTCACAAGTGCATATGGTACAAAAACACATAAAAATATTAGATCTTGAGTATACACTTAAAAAATATCAATAAATAATTGTTGTATACCGTTTAAATATTCAACCCATGTTGACAGATTTGGTTCAACTTTATTAATATTTGCTATTTTTTACTTTTTCTTCATGTCACACCCATCGCGTCTTTACCGTCACAATAATTCAGTCGACAGATTTTATGCAAGGGACATAACTTTTATGAAGTGGCACGTGACCATTCAGCAGACGACGCGAGTTCCGTGGAACGTGGGAGCGGCCTTTTGTCCGAAATACCCCGTACATTTGGTAAATTTCCAGATAAATATCTATATCAACAGAGTACATAATTATTTTGTCTTTACCGTTCGTTCCGCAAATGACATAACTTTGTAAATTAACGACCAACAAACATTCTAATCCATAGCGCAAAACATACCCCAGAATTCGGCCATCTTTTTATGCAGGTTTCAATACCCTCCTAGAACTGAATGAACTTTGAACTCTGATTTGTCTTTGCCATCACGTGTCTTTACCATCACCGTGTGACGGTAAAGACAAATCGTTATGATGTTGATGTTGATGTCATAAAGTGTTGAGTAAATTAAAATTCAATTCAACAATATACCTTAATACGACGCGAGATTACTTGTGGATAACAACTCCGCAGTTATTAGTTGGTGACGTTTCGCTATAGAGGTATTAAGACCGTGTTCAAGCCTAATTATACTTTAGGTTTTTGAATTTAAATATATTGTGTTTCAATTTACTTACAGAATGAGATGAAATGGATTTGGCTGTTCGACGTATATCAATATTAATTATTGACATCTCTCGACAAACTATTACGATAACACGCGAGCAGTATATACAGGTGATTTCGACACTCTGGCGCCTCACTGCGCATGCGCAGAAAAAAATGGGGCCGTCATGGGCGGTGTGCGCAGGTATGACCTCACTTCCGGTCTGGATGAATCGGGCGTGACCTTGGGGGCATGTATTCCTCCGTGATGATGCGGTCTGGCGGTGATGCGGTCTGCCTCCGCGGACCGAAAGTAGTCCCAAATACGTAGGTTTTCGTGAGAATGTTCGGCAATCTGTAGGGACCGCTAGTGGACCGATTGGGTCGAGTGCGGTATCAATATGAAGCATACGTGAGGGAGTATCCAACCGGCTGGGTGTGACGTGGAACTGACGTCATTCTGCGCATGCGCAGTAGATAAAGGGTATGGAAATAGACGTTTTGGGGTCTAGGTGGGCCACTAGTGGGCCGATTGGGTCAAGTGAGGTATCAATGTGAAGCATACGTGAGGGAGCATCCACCTGGACTGGTGTATCGTTCGTAAAACGAACGATACCTCACTCGACCCAATCGGCCCACTAGTGGCCCACCTAAAACCCCAAACGTCTATTTCCATACCCTTTTCCCACAATTCCCTGTCTGCGCATTCGCAGAATGTTGATAACGAACGACACACTAGTCCAGGTGGATGATTCCGCAAGAACGCTTCACATTGATACCTCACTCGATCCAATCGGCCCACTATTGGCCCACCTAGACCCCAAAACGTTTATTTCCGTACACTTTTCCCACAATTCCCTGTCTGCGCACGCGCAGAATGTTAACAACGAACGACACACTAGTCCATGTGGATGCTCCCTCACGTATGCTTCACATTGATACCTCACTTGACCCAATCGGCCCACTAGTGGCCCACCTAGACCCCAAAACGTCTATTTCCATACCCTTTATCTACTGCGCATGCGCAGAATGACGTCAGTTCCACGTCACACCCAGTCCGTTGGATACTCCCTCACGTATGCTTCATATTGATTATGATACCTCACTCGACCAAATCGGTCCACTAGCGGTCCCTACAGATTGCCGAACATTCTCACGAAAACCCACGTATTTGGGGCTACTTTCGGTCCGCGGAGGCAGACCGCATCACCGCCAGACCGCATCACCACAGAGGAATACATGCCTCCAAGGTCACGTCCGATTCATCCAGACCGGAAGTGAGGTCATACCTGCGCACAACACTCCTGCGCACACCGCCCCATGACCGCCCCATTTTTTTCTGCGCATGCGCAGTGAGGCGCCAGAGGGTCAAAATCACCTTTATATACTACTCACGTGCAGTTAAAGCAGCATTTGGCTCTATAGTGGCTCCAGTTTCTGCATAATCACAATAGATTGTCTTTACCGCCACAGCTTGTCCACACCAGAACGTGCGAATCTTTACCGTCAAGATATCAATTATAGTCTCAAAAGCGCAATTTCGACTTAACTTTTTCAAATTCTGTGTTGGGATGAATCGTAGTCGAATGTTAAACATATTTAAGTTCCACGAAGCCATGGAAAGCTCTACAACTTGCATAAAACGACAATGGCGTCTGTCTCACTTATGGCAAATTTCCTAATGGAAGTTATTTGAGCGGAAGATACATTTGAAAATGCATTTATATCTTGCGTCAGCATATGTAACGAAAAAGGCGTCGTCCGTATTTTACTGTTAAAGTACATTTTTTACTTTTGTTAAAATAAATATATATATTCCACAAAACAAAGTTCGTGACGGTAAAGACACGCTTGATGGAGCTGTTGAAAATAATTTGTGAAATAAATTACTATAAAGCGAAATGAACACTGCCTGATGTTACAGACATGGGCTGACATATATATTTTAACATTTACAAAAGTTTGAAGTACTTTCGAGATACAAAATTTTGGATATTCCTAAATGTCCAAATGGGTCACATTTCATAGAATTACCCTGCTATGCCAGTAGACTCAAACTGACAGAAAATTTAGATCTGACACTCCTTGAATTAACAGCATATCATATTGGGGAGGGGGTCGTTTTGGAGAAAGTGCAATGTTTAAAAACAGTGTAATGCCCCCTTCACCGACGCGGACCTGCAAGGGATAAAGAGTCACGCTCAATATTTGATCGTCGATGTACAGAAAATGAGACATTTGGACTATTATGCTGAAGTAAAATATTTGAAAAACATATATTCTGAAAATAGCCTCTCTTATATACCGCTAATTCGAATGCACGGAGGCGATGGGAAGAGACTACAATTAGATCAAAAGATAGCATAGTATCGATAATTGAATTGTGTTCCGATGCACTCGGAAACAGACCAAGCTCAAGCGATAGGGTATAAAAGTATTTTAAATAAATAAAAAGGTTATCGGTGACTATGAGTAATGATATCCATTTAGAATGACGAGTAATTAGATAAGGCATATATTAAGGATTGAAAGCTGATCCACATAATCAACGTAACTGCGTGCAAGAAACGGCGATTGTGCGGTTGTACGCCAGTGGCGATAAACCACCGACATTGTTCTTACAAGCAGGATGTCAGGAGAGTACGCCTACGTTCAAGCTAACTGTAATAAATATACGGTATATGGCTAGAGGGGAAGACGATAACCTTGATAATAATAGCGTAATATGAAGATATGAGTCGGAGTATCTTATAGTTTACCTTAATGAAAGTAGAATGATCGAACATTTTGTTGTACATGTAATAGATGTGACAGTTGCATTGAACACTTTGGTATTGTTGAGGTTCTTATGACTGTGTAGATTGCTATGAAAAAATCAGTGATTGTTTTGATTCCTTCAGAGCAATGTGTCCCTTTTTGAACTCCTAGCATTCGCTAATGTTATCTTATTAAAGGTTTTTCGAGTGAGAATGATTCGTGCTTGGTTTAGGATACATGGCAGTGTGACTAACGTCACAGGACCTACGAAGTACAGTAGGCATTAGGACTCGAACGCGAGCTGAACTCCCACCCCCAGTTGAAATCCTGCCTATATTAAGATGGGCACCGCCCAGGTCAGAATCGCCAGTGATTTTCATCAAAGATCACCAGAAATTTTCATCAAAAGTCACCTCAGCTTCGTTGTGTGAATCGGAATTGCTGTGACATACCAACACACTCCGTGGCAGTGATTCTGTATCCCCTAATCAAGGAATCAAAATGGATCAAGATTTGAAATGACAAGAGAAATTTAGACATATTTTGTTTACACATGTAATTTTTTGTTCAAATTATATCCAAGTGTGATATATAGTCAATATTCAAGAGGTACAAAAAACCCCAAAGCATGTCCTCATATTTTCACATCCATGCCAAGAAATACTGCATTGAAAAGGGTCCATTTAGCCTACCCTGTTTTATCGCTCTAATTAGCAAATGGCGGGGTCATATTTCTGCTGTCAAAATTGTATTTCCCTCAAAAGTCTTAACCCTTGAATCCAAGTCACACACTCTCTGTTTAATAGGGCCATGTGGCATACAGTGGAAAGGGGATCAATGACAGGGTATTTTTAACAGCAGTGGGTAATTTGACCTGAATTTGAAGCCTGATGTGGTCAATGATGAAGTGTTTGGATGTGAAATAGGATACACGTTAAAGGCTACAGTTTACATATATCTATAACAATATACTGAAGTGTTAATTATAAATTTAATTTTAATCAGAATTATTTCAGATCAGACCTTGCTGGTAACAATGCCCTAATGCACGTTTATGCCAAAAATCAAGGTTCTAATGTCAACGGTTCTCCTTATTTTGCCGACGAAAGGATTTGGATGGACTGACTGACTGACTGACTGACTGACTCATTACCGGACAATTTGCGATCTGTAGCCTACTTCGTAGGAATATTCGGTCAATCCGACAGTCCGTCTGCCTTAAAGAATTCCCGCGTTCATAATCAGAAGACCTTTTTCTTAAATATTAGCGTCAGTTCCAATATTCCGTAGCCAAGCGGTGATCCAAAATTCTCAAGTAAATTATCACTAACGAGAAGCTATTCAATTCCAAGAAAGAATCGGCTGACAGTTGTGAGAGAGAGAGAATTAAGGTTTAACGTCACATTCAGCAATATTTCAGCTATATAGCGACGATCAAACAAAATTCTAAGTATTTAAGCAAACAACTCAGCAAACTAATACGTTAAAACCGGTACAAACATTAAAATGTGTACAACAAATCAATCTTTCTCAAATGATCTAAAATACAATCTTCTTTTACTCGGTTAAAAAGATCTTCCAGCGTAGCTGCTCGAGAAAAAGTATCTCTTATAATCTTAAAATCTATGTAATCTATGAGAACATGTTCCACCGTGGGATCTTCATGGCACGGAATACTCTTTGGGACCGTCTCTTTTCTTAGTAAATATTCGTGAGTTAATCGTGTGTGGCCGATCCTACATCGTCTAATCATGGCCTGATCGAAACGTTTCTGGATGTTCAGATGAGTATAACCAACATATTTTTTGAACTCTTGAAGTTTGTTATTATCCATAGTATCCCATAAAGTTTGAAACAGCTTCCTTACATTAGCACAGATAGATGGTCTGAACTCGCCGTATGGGATTCCAACAGGATCAATCTATTTAACCAGAGCTGCCTGAGCCATTTTATCAGCCTCAGTATTGCCTTTGTTGTCAACGTGACTAGGCACCCAACAAAACACAATATCTATCTGTTGATATCTAATGTCATATAATTGTAGAATTTTCAAGATGGTAGGATGGGTTTCCACTTTTAATCGCTTGAAGACATGATAGCGAATCCGAGGTTATGACATATTTTTTCCTTGTAGTGGTCCCAATACCTTCTAAAGCCGACAATAGAGCTTTTGCCTCTGCAGTGAATATGGAACTTTTACCTGGTAGACGATAGGATTTAGTTTTGGAGCTAAAGATAGTAGCACATGCTAGTCACTCACCATCTTTAGAACCATCTGCATAAATACCCTGATGTGATCTGTATTTCTCTCTCAGTAGACGAAATTCTTGTGTATACACGAGCTGGCCCGTGTCTGTCTTTTCATAGTTCGTCAGTGAAATATCTACTTCTGGTTTGGCTAACTGCCATGGTGGAGTTGGCAAGAGCTTGTTAGGTAAACTTTGACTAACTTTAATACCAGCTGCCACAATGTGTGGTTTCATACGGATTCCAAGAGGTGAATAATCGAGGGTTTCTTTGAATAGAAATCTGTGTACTGAGGGTTGAAAACATTCATATGCAGGATTTCAGCGGTTTGATCGCAATTTTGTGATATATTGCAGCGATAGTTTAATTCTTCGAAGATCTAAAGGAAATTCATCTGCTTCGACATACAAGCTTTCTTTAGGAGGCAAAGTCTTAGTCATTGATGGAGAATAGGATCTAGCTTTGCCAAGTTTGACTTGCATGCACCGTTGTAAACAACAGAACCATAATCGAGTTTGGAACGAACAAATGATCGATATAAACGGAGAAGAGTTTGCTGATCTCCTCCCCACTTATAGCTGGCAACTACTTTCAACAAATCTAGAGCTTTCGTGCATTTGGCTTATAAGCAATTAATATGTGATTTGAATGTTAGTCGTTGGTCAAACAATATGCCTAGGAATTTGACCTCTGTTACCACTTTGATTTCAGTCCCATCTAATGTAAGTTGTGGATCTTTGTGCTGGAAATATTTTCTGCAAAAGTGTATACAATTTGTCTTAGCTCTGGAGAATTTGAAGTCATTTTCTAGACATCATTTCTGAATTCTACTTAGACAAAGTTGTAATATTCTCCCAATCGTCTCAAAGCATCTACAAAGAGTGAACCATCAACTGATTTATTCAGAACTGCAGCCAAGCTGTTGATCTTGATACTAAACAGAGTAGTAGACAAAATACTGCCCTGAGAGACATCCTTGTCCAGATCAAAATGACCAGACATGGTTGTACCCAAACGAATTTGAAATTGTCTATCCTTCAAAAAGTTGGAAATGAAAGCCTTTTAATCCCATATTTTGAAGATCTTTCAGAATCCCGTATTTCCATGTAGTATCATAGGCCTTTTTTAAATCCCTCAAAAAAAGATAGAAACAACATTCTCTCCGAAAGCACTCTAGACATACGAATCTAATCTGACTAAATGATCAATGGTGCTTCTATTTTTACGGAAACCAAATTGAATATCAGTAAGTTTCTCTTCAGTTTCCAGGTAACAATCAAGGCGATGATTTATCATGCGTTCCTTTGTTTTGCAAACACAGCTAGTCAGTGAAATCGGACGATAATTACCTTATATATGTGTTGTAATTTGATACTGGTATAACTATGGCATTATGCCATGACGGTGGAAAGTCTTCTCTTGTCCAAAGTCTATTGAATATGCGTAATAGATGTTTCAAAAGCAGCAAAATCGTTAGCTTTCGAGAGAGAAGCATGAAGTTCTTCAATTGTAAACATAGCGTTATAGTCTTCATGGTTGCCTGATGGGAATTTAATTTCATTTTTCTCTTCTCTTTTTTGGAAACGTTGAAATTTAGGTACATAATTTTCTGACGAGATATGGCAATTGTTTCGCCTAACCTATTAGCTATTTCTACTCTGTCAGTAATCGTTGAGATGATGAACGCTGGACTTGAAGCTTTTGCCTTTTATTCTTTGGATCATGTTCCAAACTTTTGTTATAGGAGTATGCGTATTGATCTTACAAACATAATTTTTCCAAGAATCACGTATTCTGTTTCATGGATCGACGAGCTTTTTAGCTCTTGTATATCCGAGATCTTTCAAATTTTCAGGATTAGGATGTCGGCGGAAATATCGTTCAGCTTTCTTCCTACATTTTCTTGCTTCTTTGTAGTCATCATTAAACCAAGGTTTCTTAATATGTGCAACTCCTGGAGATGTGGGAATGGCATGGTTTACAGTTTCTATCAGCATATCTGAGAATAACTGTATAGGATCTGGAACATCAGCGAAAGAGACTGCTTGTAGTTTTGTTGAACAAAGCTTTTCCAATTCGGGCCAGTTTGCTTTCTTGAAATTATACCTTGTGAAATGGGGGTCATCAGCTAAATGAACAGCTTTTAAGACAGCGGGAAAGTGATCACTTCCACAAAGATCATCATGAACAGACCAAGAGAATTCTACAAAAATAGGGAGGTCGCATAGTGAGATATTTAATGCTGAATAGATTCCATGATCTGAGGAGAAATGTGTATAAGAACCATCATTAAAAATACACAAAGAATTATTTGATATAAAATTTTCAAGAATTTTCCCTTTACAATTGTCTTCATTATCCCAGAGGATATTACGACTGTTAAAATCACCCATCAATAATCAAAAGTTTTGGGAGCTGATCGTAAAGATTCTGAAGTTTACTAAGCCGGAGGCTACCAGAAGAAGGTATGTACACTGTGTATAATGTAAAAACAGAATTCAAGGAAATACGAACTGCTACAGCTTGTAAATCTGTCACTAAATCAACAGGACTGTGTAAAACACCCATTTTAATCAATATTTAAGAGCCGCCTGTAGCTTTTCTATGTTCGCCTAAAGCCTAGGAATGATAAGGTGTGTATTGACGAAATTTGAATTTATCTGTATCTGCTTTCTTCAGAAAGATCTCGTTGATACAAAAAGCTGATGGTTCATAATCTTGAGTTAATAATGGAGTTCATTCAAATTTGATCAAACTCCTCTGCAATTCCACTGAATGATAGTTGGTGACTGAGCCCTTTTTAATCTGTATAAAGAAATGACTTTCAAAACTGCCCAAGCTAAGATATATAAGGTTAACTTAGAGAAGGTTGACGTTTTATTTTGGGTAACTCTTATTGACCTTTCTTTTTATTTTTCATTGCTTCTGTCTCTTCTTTTTTACTTTTCCTCTTATAAACATCTTTCTCTTTCTCTTGTCCCAACAAGTCGTTTAACCTTTGGTTCAAAGAGGTCTCGCCTTTCAATGGACGTTCATTACAATCAACATACTCCTAATCAGAAAGCATAGATGACTCGTTGATAGGAGTGGAGGTAGTATCGACTATTTTAGGCTTCTCGCCGGTTTCGATATCTACGGTTTTCTCCTTTTCCTGATTCGGGGTAGCTTTTTCAGTACAAGACTGTTGATTACTCTCATCATCTGTGAGTTCATTCATTATTTCCTCTTTTGGTGTAAAGTTTAAATCTACACCAGAGTGAATAGGATTAATGAACGAATCAACAGACTGCACAGGTGCATCCTGACCCGACACACGACCAGTATCCGGTAAGTTGTCACTCTTCAATTCAGGTGAGGTAACATCTCCCGGAGTCTATGCGATGCCAACACTTTCAGTCTGACCAGAAGCAGACTTCTGATCACCTGGCTCGACATCCACACCACCGCAAACCTCACTATCACTGACAACATCTTCATCCTCCGAACCACAATCTTCCTCCATCTCGTCAAAACGAGACGCGTAGTGATTTGAGGTGTTCTCGTTCTCTTTTGTGGTTTTCTCGCTTCTTCCGGCGGATTCTATCCTCTGATGATCGATGTTGTTTGTTTTTCATTTGATGGCCTTGCCATCAGGACCTACAGACTTCCATGCGTCTACTGTTCTATTTTGAAGCTCTCTAGCTGACAGATGTTTTTCTGCTTGAGAGCCTCTGCATAAAGTTCTTTTCGAACTTCTGTGAGAGGAACAGGACGAGAACCCAAGCAATCATTTCTTTCACTGTTAGTCACGGTATCTCTAGGTACCTGTTTGGCCTTTGGACAGTTAAAGTGCCCCTCCTGATGACAAATTAGGCATCTATAGTTCATGTGATCTTCTGATCCACAAGTACAACATGTTTTCACTTGACCTTTATAACAAACAGGAAGCCTCATACCTCCAACTAAAATAGAAGAAGGAAGAGTACGTTTGAAACTTGACATCCAAATTCCTCGAACTCCTGTCTCAAACTCTATCAAACGAATAGAATTCTTTTTCTATCGAGAGAACATCACCATAGAACTCAAATACAGTTCTAATCACAGAATCTGAGAAGTTCTAGTTCCTCAAAACCAGCGCTCCTTAAGAAAACCCCAGGTCTAGGCAGAACAATAGCCCAGCTCTAGGTGTTGCGAGTTGCCTGGTAACACCGAGGAACAAAAGAACAGAGAACAAAGACTAGCGCACACCTGTACACTCAGGGCTAAGCCCACAACGCACAGACATATAGTTTCCCTATGGTACATGTATACAACCCACATCAATATACACAAATATTATATGCAAATCGACCTAAGCCAAAACGAACGAAAAAGGAACCAACTACAAACTAAACCAAACCAACAAGGAAATATATGCATCAGCAGAATACGAAATATTGACAGACAGCTAACAAACAGAGAAAAGAAGAGAGACAGAAAACTATCCGCCGACCCTCTCAGTCACAAAGACCGAGACGGTAGTAATGGCAGACCTCTCCCCTCCCAAACCGGGCCGAACCGACAAAGACAAAAAAAAAAGACAAAGACAAAAAAAACGCCCTGAACAGCAAATAACTGAGAAATAATTCCAAAATTTCACCACACGTACTTGTCAAAAGTATTCACAAAATATATTACACAAAAATCAGAGCTAAGGAACCGTCTCCAAAAATCGTTCGGTTTTTCGTCGAGAAATCTGTATTTTTTTCCCGATATCGAGATTTCCAAAGGTGAGAGGGAATGGAGAATTTTTTTCAGAAAACTCAAAAGATTCGCGAAGTCGGTTTTCTTTCGTTATTTTGATCGGTTTTTATTCGAGAGAAATTTCTCGAATGAAAAACGATATCGAGAATCAGTCGATAAACCTTCGAGAATTTTCCCAGTGGACAAAAAAAACCGATTAAAACCCGATGGAAGTAGTGCCGTTATTGACATCGCCTAACCTGGTCCACTAACTTACTATCACATTGCTTACCTGTACAAGTAAGCTAGAGAACCAGGCTACATCGTTCAGCCGCGGGAATCTTTGTGAAGTCGTCAGTTTAGCGAGAACGTTACAATACAGTTTATAATTATTGTGTCCCAACCAGCCAAGTTGTGTTTGTATGTCGAATCCTTGAAGTAGTTGTGTAGCAAGGAGTCAATCAGGCAATTCAGTTTACGTTGATAGCGTACACGACAACTGTGATTGAAGAAGAAAGAGAAATCGCTATTTGGACGACGACAACAACAGCAACAACACATGGCAACGGAAACTGTCAGTCCAGTACCCATGCCGCGTCCCTCTATGTATTAGCAAGTAAGTATATGCTTACGAGATAATAAAGAATGACGACGGATACAATTTTATGTAAGTACATTCTCACTGTATGTACGAGCTTTCAGGGAATTGCACTGTCCATCCCAGGTAGAGTGGCATTTTTGTCTTATTACAGATATTTGAAAATATCGAGAAATATAGCCCACTAAACACTGACTTCATATTGTATACTCATGAAAAGAAAAGATTATAAAATAGCTTTTCATCGGTAACAAAGAAGGTGCTTTCGTGTTATATAATACCATATATGTTCATTCAAGAAAAAGATTTTTTTTTAAATCACACAATTTACTCAGAATTTTTTCATTTAGATAGATAGAATTTATTTGCATATTCATGCCCGAGGGCTAAAAGCAATACAATACAAACATATAAGACATTATAAGACCATTTAAGTTATTGAAGTTGGTCATTTTTGCCCGTGTTGTCGGGCAAATGCCGTAAACTGTTCGTTGAACCATAGACCAGTCATTCCGTCGTCAAATATCATTTATCAGTATGTGTTTATTCCTCAATATGTGTATGAAGTACGCATTATTCTTTCGCGGAAGATCACAAAAGTTCGGATAGTAATCGTCTATCGTCGGCAAAATTGAAATTCCACTGTAGACTTAACTCTCTTTGTCCTTTCTACATGACTTACTGTTGTAACTTACATATGTAAAAATGATTTCATTTCTGATCATTTCCTATAAATATAAAAGGTAAACTGCCAGCGATAACATGTGGTTTAAATTACCGTATTACCGTAAATACTGCTATGAGTCGTACGGGGAAGTCGGATGTTCAACTTCAAGCTAATCCGAACTGATCTACTTACGTTGAAGAATTTGGCAAACTAACACTAATACTAACTATATTCATCTCCTACTTAGTTCTTATAAATAACAACGGACAGAATACGTTAGTTTTTCATTCTAAAGCGCCGGCAATAGTTCAGTTTTATTCTGACCTATACTTTATTGCGCAATCACGCACAGCAGTGTAAACATGTGTTAGCCTGATAATGACGTCATTGTATTCATTCACCTCTCGATGGTTTCGCGATATTCTCTCGACGCTTTCTCGACCAAAATTTCTCGACATTCTCTCGATCGAAAAAAACCGATTGATTCTCGATGGGTAAAAAAGAACGAATAAAAACCGATATCGAGAAAATCAATCGAGAATTTTGAAAACGATTTGGGTTTTTCCATTTTATTTTCTCGACATTATCGCGATGAATTCCCGATAGGATCGGGATTTCTTCGAGATTCCCAAAGAAAATTCGCGATTGAAGGAAAAACGATAAATGGAGACCGTTCCTAAGATCAGCTGACATCCGCAGAATTGGACAAATTTCTCGGAGCTTAGTATAAACACGTCCTAATCTCTCTAGATCCGGGCTCACTGACAGTTGTCATGGAAGCAAGACCTAACCTATAGTCAAGTCCGTATCACGGATCAGTATTATTTTATTACAATTCCAACCTGATTTGTACGATGTTACAGTTACACGCAACTTATAGATGTGCTGGGAAAGGATGCCGACGTACCGACAACGTTCTGGCTGCAATCTAAAAACAGCATAACAACAAATCAGTTTTACCTGTGATGATTTGTATCTTAGCCAGCATTTTATTGTAGTGATTCATGTCGAATGATCTGACAACATGGCCACTATCGCCGGTTTGAGTGGCATTAGACATGTTAGATTCAAATTTATATCCAAGAGCAATGATGTAACAACTCTATCAAGTCATTCCGTGGAAAGCGAGGAACAACTGCGTGACCGTTAGAAAAATATTAGTAGCATGCAAGTCCTTATCCACAACATGTCTGTGAGGCCCGACGCCGACCAATCGCTTCATTCTCCACCATGTTAGCCATTGTCAAAACTACAAACAACCCTCTGGCTCATTCAGGATAATTGGAATATCGATAATCTCCAATTCTCTATCTACTTATTTCAGTCTTAGAGTTTCGATTGTATTCACTGGACTAAATAATCTAAATTGCTATATGCGGACATACTTTAGTGGTGATGTGTGCTGTTTTCCTTGTTGATGACAGACGGTAAACACATCTCAGAGGTAACGCATATAAAACTAATCGAACGATGTATACTCGGGAATCCACCCATTATTTTAACGCAATATCATCGTGAATCTGCTTTCTATCAAACTTTCTCTGACAATGGCTGCGACGTGTCCTTTGTTAATGTCAAAACAGTAAGGTGATGATATTGGAGGCGGAATCTACATTGTCGAACCCTTTAAAAATACGACCCAAACAATACGAGAATATAGAGTTAAGATTCAGCATCCAGAATAAGTCTCTATTCCGCACCTTGCTGAGAAAATCGTGAATGTAATAAATGAGTAAAAGTTAACGTCGTTTTCAACAATGTTTCAGTCATATCACTACGATACATACCTAAGCAAGACACGAGAGAGTCGCCAGTTTCTATTATCCTGTACCCTAATCAGCCCACAATGCCTCTCCAAATATTAACCAGGTTCAACGTTGCTTAAATTCGGTCGTGAATGTAGTCAATACTGATCTGAAATTGTCCCTGCCATGATCAGAACCAACAATTTATTCCCGTATAAAAAGTCCGGTATAGTACGAAATTGGGTAGAGTTATTGTTAATAGCAAGCTACCAGACAGATACTACGAACAATAACAAAACACAATTTGCAATAGCGTGACCGTCTTAAATAACCAAGTCAAGCAGCTACTGAAAAGAGTAATACAGGTATAAAAGTGATTCTAATTCTAGGAACCGGTCGCAAAGACTATAGAATTCATCTCCCTTTGTTGAAATTTACCAGGAAGTATTTTAGACTACCTTTGGCGCCAAAACGAAGGATTTCGACACTTAGGTAAAGCAACCACACAAGTCAAGACATATTGAAGCTCCCCCAAAAAATAATTAAAGATCACTGAACATTTTTAAATGGGTATATTAACCAAGTATTGAAGAACAGAAAATGATATATATATACCTGTATATATCGTCTGGTTGTGTGAAAACGAACATCGACAACTTTACATAAACAACGCGGTATATTCAGCTCATCGAAAATAGCTTTAGGATAAAGAAGGTCCTGGAAATATACACTGCGAAAGTGATCGAAGAGAGAGAGAGAGAGAGAGAGAGAGAGAGAGGATTATGGCTTAACTTCAGCGTTCGGCAATATTTCATCAAAATAGCGACGACCAAACGAAATTCTAAGTTTTCCAGCAAAAACAAGTTAATAACACAGCAATTCATTAAAAACATGTACATACATTAAAATGTATACAACAAATCGATTTCTCTCAAATAAACTATAATACAATCTTCTTTATAATACCCGACTAAAACGAGCTTTAAAAGTAGCTGCTCGATAAAAAGAATCTCTTACAATCTTAAAATGTATACAGTCGATCAGAATATGTTTCACCGTGAGATCTTCGTAGCATGAAATACACCTTGGGGATGGTTCTTGTTTAAGTAAATGTTCGTGAGTTAATCTTGTAATGCCGATTCTACATCGCCTGATCAAGGCTTGATCGAAAGGTTTCCGGCTGATCAGATGAGCATAGCCTACAGCTTTTTGAATTCATGAAGTTTGTTATTATCCACAGCATCCCATAAAGATTGAAACAGCTTTCTCACATAAGCACATTTCACCAAATTCAGTATTTCTACTGATGCCAACGTGGCTAGGCAACCAACAAAACACACTATCAATCTGTTGAGGAAATCTACGGTCATATAATTGTAGAATGTTCAAGATAGTGGGATGAGCTGAAGTTCCAAATTTAATCGCTTGAAGGCATGACAGTGAATCTGAGAATTTGACATATTTTTCTCCTATAGTGGACCCAATACCGTCTAAAGCTTACAATAGTACTTTGGCTGCGGCAGTGAAAAATCAAACATTGATAATCAATGTTTCTATTTGTTACCAAATCAAACCTGCTTCAATTCATGCCATTAATCTCCGTCAGGAAGATGATACAACGTAGAAAACGGAAGTTAAAACTAAAAGTTAGCTCCCCTAGCGGAGAGTTGTCCGCCCCTAGGAGAGCTCTCCCATCTATCCCAGCGGCATTACTATAAAGGCTCTGCTCAAATCATTCTAGTCCTCTTTCTCATTGTAATTACCGAGACCTGTAGTGTTTAAGGCCGGCATGAGGGGGCGGAGGGAGGGTCAATCAAATTGAAGCAGGTTTGATTTGGTAACAAATAGAAACATTGATTATAAATGTTTGATATTTGATTCTCAAATCGTAAACCTGCTTCAATTCATGCCACAGTACCAACATATGGAGGCGGGAATCTCGGCCTTGTGGTAACTCCCATAGCAGGCTAGTAATCACTGGAACGACACAGACATGGGTATAAATCTGAGACATTAATACTCAACAAGTTAGCCCTGGTCACAGACGTAAAGGGTAATTCAAGGAGTTGATACAGTAGTACTTATCTGAGTGTCTCCATCCATATAGCTGTGCTCGTGGTGTGGTACACATTTCCATCAAGTTGTAGGATACCCGGGGCACGATAGGCAACAAGAAGGTCCCCTTGGTAGGCACTGTATGTCGTGGG